>JADDOH010010541.1:0-20130 GCA_016648135.1 Agrypnia vestita
TTGTATGTGCGACATAATCTTGTGCTGGGAGAAAAGTAAACAACATTATTAGTGTGCTGGCTTGTTCTAAAGAATTCCGGGTTTCTTAAAAGGGGTAGTTTCTTTACCCCACTATTAAATTGGGAACCATTCGATAAGCGTGACGTTCGTGTTTACATTCGCGCAAAATTATTTGTTATTTTCAAGAAAACGAAATTAAAAAAATGCAAATTGCCTGACTAAACAAATAAATATACAACTATCAAGAAAATACAAATGGAAAAATATTTCCCAGAAATTAACTTTAAAGAAGATACAATATTTAAATCGCAAATTATGTTCGAAATATAATAAATAGTTTTCAATACTAAAGAAAAATAAGCATCTAGGGGCTTCTAGAAGGCTCTAGAGTCTAGAGGCTCCTCAAATAATCCACAAAAGTGTGGCGTGGTCCGAAGTCTCTACGACACTGGGCGGGGTGCGGGGTGTCAGCTATGTATAACACGCTGCCAGGCGTTATTCCTGTGACCATTAAATTAGATGAAAAACATTAACTTTGTTACCTGAGTTACATGAGTTTAAAAATATTTTTATATTTTACTACTTGTTTCGAGAGTGACAGAATCTCTCATCGACAGGTGAAGTTTTAAACTGATTCTAAATATATAATTTTTACATTTATTAGATGGAAATATGCGTTATTCATTGATTAGGAACTGACAACATTTTTTTTAACATACAGACCGTCAACAGGTCATTAATGGCCCTAAAAGATGGTCATTTAGTGACATTAGAATACAAGTTTGAATAAACATGAGCTGAAGATACTGGTGTAAGGCTGATTGTAACGGGAATATTGAGAGAAGAGGAGAAGAGTAATTGAAAGTAATACTAAGCAAGTAATTTAAAAAACCGAGTTACTCTCGTAACTCGAGAAGTACAATAAAAGTATATTATTAAACTCACGTAGAGGTAATTAAGTTAGCGTTTTTCACTCAATTCACGAATATGAAGCTGTAACCGTCAAAAATGACGGAACATTCGTTCGTGTCTTTGCTAAGTTCTAGTATACATTTATAGTGACTTTTTGGCGGACCGCCGAGAAGCGCCCGTAGCAACATGCGTGGAGCGGCCGGTTTGGGTCTGGTGGCCCGGAGTTCAAGGCCCATCTCCGGCCGTTTAATTTGTTTTTTTTAGCCGTGAATTCGAACGAAATTACGGACGTTACACGAAGTTACGGACGGATAGACAGACGGACAGACAACGAAATTAATATGTTTGATATGTCGCTCACATCTCTTCTTCGGGCTAATTTCTTCAAATGAATAACACTCATTAGACAATCACAGCTTATATAGGATGTACCAGAGCTAGCAGCAGAAACTTGGCAGGTAGATTCCTGACTATGTTGTGAGTCTAAAATCTTCAAGCAACCATGGCCTAACATCAATAGTTATGGAGATATTCAATATCAAAGTTTGCATTTTTTTTCAATATTTCTTACTGATTTTTTGCAAAAAGTTGAACTATCATTACAGTATCTTATGTCGATTATGAAAAATGGGAATGTAATTATTCCTATAGTCGAATAAAATTGCAAAAACCTTGCAAAAATTGAAAAAAGTCATTTTTTACAAGGTTTTTATCATTTTATTTAAGTCGCATTGAAGCAAATGATTTTTTCACAATCGACATAAGTTACTGTAATGATATTCAACTTTTTGCAAAAAATAAGTCAGAAATATTGAAAAAAAATGCAAACTTTGACATTGCATACTATTGATATTAGGCCATGGTTGCTTGAACATTTTAGACTTATAGCACAGTCAGGAATCCACCTGCCAAGTTTCTGCTGCTAGCTCTGGTACACCCGTATACTTATTAATGCGTGGAAATTTGCAAATTGTTTACGGTTAAATTTGTTGACATCTCGGCAGCGAGCGGGTGTTTTCTGTCGCGGTGTGTTGAGGGTTAATTAGAATATTAAAGGCGGGGTCCGGCTATCCGGCCATCCGGTCCCGCCGGGGACCGCGGCCGGCTGGAGCACACTGAGCCGACACTTCCAGAATTATTTAGCGTCCAGGAATAACCGCCTCGCGCGATAAATCACCGCTCCGCAAACCGCGCGCCCGGCCTTTCGACCTTAGTTTAAAATCATCGGTTAAGTATTTAGGCATTGTTCATTTTCAGGTCGGGTCGCGTTTAAAATAAACCCTGAGCATAAATAAAAAAAACGAAACAAATATCGGGTCAAGTTAAAAGTGAAGCTGAATGTAAAGTAACACTTGAATGCGAGTATATTATTCTCACTGGTTTGCGTTATCATTACAGCTGCTAAATCTATGTATATTATGTCGTGGGAAGGACCGTAGATGTCTCTACTATAGTCTATTCGAATATATTATCACGTGTCGTAACTGCAGGAGGAATTAAAGAAAACGCTGGGATTTAATACAGGATTTATCGATTACTGAATAATTAATTAAACCAACGTACAAAGTCACTTATCACTATTAAATGTAACGCTATACCTTAAATTAAACTATTTCGCAAATTAATCACTCGTAAATAGACACTTTATATTCGCTTTGACACTTTATTCAGTACTCCCCAGAATATTCAATCAATTTTCGCACTTATTAATTTCGCTTCGGTTTATCTCGCTACGGAAGAACTTTCTAGAATCGCTGTCGAATTTCCGCTCGCTTAGCATCACTGGCTTCTCGCCGCTACCGCTCGCTTGGCCGGACTCACCCGCCGCCCGCTCAAAACCTGCTCCCGCGTGTCGTATTTATAGTGGCTAATGCTGTTATCGAAACTCGAAGACGCTTCCAGCGTTTTCGAGAAGTCCTCGCGTTTTCCAGACTTTGGAGATGTCTCTCGTAAGCCATAGATTATGCCAAGCTGTTCTGGAATCATTTTTAGTATTGTGATCATTTCAAACCGACATGAATGCGCGATACACCTTATCCTCGTTACTATATGAAAGAAACTGATTTAGAGCATATTTACACCTTTAAAAAATTTTATATTGTGGATTATTATATTTGTGGATTATCAAATATAATAATTTTGCTGTCTGTCAGTCCGTCCGTCTGTCTGTCCCCGTAAATTCGTGTAATGTCCGTAATTTCGTTCGAATTCACGGCTTAAGAGACGGCTGAGGATAGGGCTTGAACCCCGGGCCACTAAACCCGAACCGGTCGTTTCACGTGTGTTACCACGGCCGCCTCTACGCGGAGCGCCAAAAAGATGATATAAATATGTACTAGTGTAAATATGTTCCGTCATTTTTGACGGGTTGCAGCTAGTCTATATGTAAAGAGGTTAAGTTTGAAAGTTTATAATATTGGATGTGGGGGATGATCTTCGAAACTACTCATCCGATTTCAAAACTTCTTTCACCAATATTTAGAATGGTCTTTTAGGGTGGACATAGGCTATATATTATCCCGTTAAAATAAAGAGGCTTTTCGCGACGACCTATTTCACAACTAAAGTCGACAAAAAAATGGTAGAGCCATGCGTTTTTTTACGAACGCTGCCGTAACGGTAAGAAATACTTAAATACTTTCCATAGAGAAGATGTAGAACTCAAAAACTTCTATAAAAATATTTTTGGACAGTGTATAATAGTGAATATTACGGTAGAATTTGTAAAAGTTGCATTGTGTAAAGACATATCTTAGCTCATGCAGGTCATAGGCCCTGGGTAATCCCGTAAACACTTCCAAACACGCTTCCCATTTTGACTCTGTGAGACTTCTATAATTTATTTTAATGAATAATTTAATAACTTTGATTGAAAACCTGAATGTATTATTTCTCGTTCATGAAATCATGCAACCGCGCAAGATTAATAATTGTATGAATTACACCGACCACATGTTGTAAAACATGATCTAATCATGTTTTGTTACCCATTAAATCCGTCGCTCGTATCCAAGGCGGAATTTCTGGAAATTAACATCTTGCAGTTCGCTCAGCATCCATCGAGACGTGCTTGAAATAAAATTAAGAGTAGCTTGTTGGTGTGGTGGTCGTGACACTCACCTTGTAGTCGTTGGTTCGAGCCTCATTCCAGGACACCAGCGAGCTAGTCCTACTTTCATAGTAGAAGCATTTAGTATATTTTGAAAACAGTAAGAATATTGATGCGACACGTATTCCCTGTCCGTATCTCTATTTAAAAAAAACTATGCTTCCAAGTGGTATTATGTGCCTGACAGTTTCGCAAGTTATGTAGTTAAATGGATGAGAATACTGCACTATAATTTTTTTTAAAACTTACCCATAAAAAACAAGTTTTTATTATACTCCCTTTCTTATTGAAACAGGTTTCGTGCCTACTCCACACGCGTTGGGCTCGAAAATTAAACAATATATAAATCGTTAAAATTTCAAAAGATCCATAATTATATTGTAATTATTAAATTTTTTAAACGAAAATTTGTAAGATCATTTTTATCGTCGCCACGATTCCGCCTGCAATTCTGCTTGTTTCAGCTCGATTGGACCACGGGAAAAGGGTTAAAAATCGATCCAAAGTTTTTTCGACAGACAACAGACAAGCAGACGCTACGAGTTAAAAGAAAGGGAGTTTCGTTAGTTTCGAAGATTATCCCCCACATCCAATATTATAAACTTTCAAACTTAACCTCTTTATATATAGACTAGCTGCAACCCGTCAAAAATGACAGAACATATTTACACTAGTACATATTTATAGCATCTTTTTCAAAAATTAAAACCTTTGAAATCCAAATGGAAAACATTCCAATTGGAATTTTTTCGGGGTTTTTATCATTTTATTTAACTTGTATTGAAACGAATGAATTTTTCGTAATAGATATGAGTTACTGTAATGATAGTCCAACGTTTTGCAAAAAGTAAGTCAGAAATAATGAAAAAAAAATGCAAACTTTGATGTCGCATATCTCCTTAACTATCGATATTAGGTCGATATTATCTTGAACATTTTCGACTCATTATCAAGGCAGGAATATAGCCCTGCGAGGTTATTAATGTTTTACAAATAACCCTGTATATAAATCATGTTTTCTCCTGTTAATGAGATGGCTTAAAGGTACTTCTGGAAATTTTGATCGTAAAAAATAACTAAGTCGAGTATGTAAAACAAGGTTTAATTAATGTAAAAAGATTTGGCATAACTATGTTAACCAGATATTGGAACCTAAATGAGGCGAGAGTTGTGTATGAGGACAGAAGAGTGTGGCGCTCCATCCTCTCTGCCTACCGCCGCGGAAAAACAGAGTCATCGTAACAATAGTTACATAATTTGAGTAGATGATTTTAAACATAAAACAAAACATTCACTTATAACACGCATGCACCGCATTGGAAATAAGTTCTCGAAATTCGTTGACATTTTTTATTGTAGGGGCATACCCGAACTAAGGAATTACTACGACTTGGAATATGCCAGTACAATTAATTTGACAGTTAAATGGACTATTTTTTTCTCCCTGAATTAGCATTGTTCTAAATTTGCTTTTTAGTTACTATTCTTTATTTTACTTTTTTACTATTTTGTTAAAGATTTTAATAATTACTTCTTTTTCCTTTGTAATACGTTTTATTTTGATTAGGTACCTCTTTGGTTTATTATTATAAAACGTGCTCTATGTTAGGTATGCATAAAATTCTTGTACTTATACAGAGTTATTTGGAAAACATACCTGATTTAATTAACCTCATATCAATAGTTATGGAAATATACGACACCAAAGTTTGCATTTTTTTTTCAATATTTCCGACTTTTTTGTGAAACGTCGGACTACAGTAACTTATATCAAATATGAAAAATTCATTCCCTTTATTACACGTCAAACAAAATAATATAAACTTTCCAAATCCAATTGAAAAACATTCCAACTGGAATTTCTGCAGGGTGTTTATTAATTTTTATGATTTTTTCTTAATCGATATAAGTTACTGCAGTGACAGTTCAACGTTTTGTAAAAAAACTATTCATATTAGTTCATGGCTGATTGATCATTTTCGACTCATAATCAAGGCAGTAATATAGTTCTGCAAGGTTATTAATATATTCCAAATAATCCTTTAAAATACTATAAAAGTCCAATAGGGGTTGACAATAATAAATAATTAAATATCTTTGTATATAAAATAATTAGAACTGGATATATTTAGATGAATTAAGTTCACAAATCTCCAGAACCATTAAACGACATAAAAATATAAATAAATTAAAATATTGTGATCACATGAACATTTTTGGCATTTATTTTTCAAAGGCTACGATATGTATCAAGAAAAGAGAGATTTACTTCACTTCCGGGAACTGGATCTCTAGGGTCCTTTGCACTCTTCGTCCTCTCAAACCTTTAAGGACCACCTGTAGCACTGACGTCACACTCACACGAACAGCACTAGTAACACATTTAATTAACCAAATATATACGTTGATTTTATAGTTCGACTAGTGGACTATGCACGTATGACATGATTTTTTTCATGAATTTTTCTACGCTACGTTAACTATCGATTTCACATCCCAATTGAAAATATCAACAATACAAAATTATAGGTTCTTACTGGATTATTGCCGTTATCTAGCAGGAGAGTTGTATCTGATTTGATTTTACTCTACAAAATTACTAACTCCCATTTTGACACCCCTGATATTTTGTGTTTGTTAATTTTATGCGCCTGACAACACTAGAATCAGAATGTTCTTAGGTTTTCACGGCCACTCAGAATCTTCAGTTTCGTGTTTTCTGGGGTATAACGTCCTTTCCGGCCGACGTTTCAGATCCCATTGCAGGGTTGATGTGTGTGCTGATGATGGACCTTGCAATGGGGTCCAAAACGTCGGCCGGAAAGGTCGTAATAATACGACATAATACCCCAGAAAACACAAACCTGAAAACGCTAGAATCAACTCCCATTTTAACTCTCTTGTACCCAGACTGCATAGGCTAGGTAACACCTATGCGCATATCTTTGATATTTTTAATTCTAGTTTAGCACAATATAAAGATTCGCTACTAAAAGCTCTACACCCTGCCGTCAAGAATTCATAATGCAATCACAAATAAATTATTATACCTATTTGTATAACTTTGTACATATTTCACATCTCCTTTTTCTAAATTACTGTTATAACTTTAAACAACTATCTATACTGTGTCAATTCTGTAATTTTTTGCTGTTCTACTCTTTGGATTTCTTTTATATATTATTAAGTAAAAGGTACTTCTGTGCTGTGTATTGAAATAAATAAATAAAATGAACCGGTTAGATAGTTTTTCAACAAAATCGCCATTTCGTGTGATTTTTCGACGAAAGATATTAGAACATAGAAAAATGATTATGACAAAACTAAAGCTAAGATACATTCTAAAAATATTGTAAATAATATAATAGAGAGAGGAGCAGTGCTCATGGATGCGTCATTGATTTTTATATCTTCTTTGAAGCAAATTATCTCAAACTGGTATTTTTTGACATTTTAAAGTCCGATTTTATCCCTTATAATTTTCTGAGCATTTACAAAAATACTTCAATGATCTCGTCATTTTTCTTTCGTAAAAAAAAAACATTTTTAAAATTTGTTTGTTGTCATTATGTCGTCGGATCTAACGTCGTGTTGACCTTTTGGCCTCTACCTTTTACATGAAATGTACACTGAAATCTATAAAAAGACGATTTTTAATAATATGATTTACCTCGCAATTCACTCATATTTATTTTAAATATTATTGAGAATACGACAGAGTCAATAATAAAACTGATAAAATATTTGCCCAAGACGACTATCAAATTTTTATAAATATTTGATATTCTCTGCAGGGCGTTATCAAATATATGAAAGGCATATCCGCGGCAACGCCTGGCGCTGTAATACTAGTGGAGCGTTTTGGGCACTCTTTAATCCTCTGTCTGTGGGGCCTGATTTGTAATTCCCACTTAATGGATGATAAGTGTGGGGTATAAAAGCAAAGGCAGCAATATCCAAATGAAAAGAGCGAAAAAGAGGGCGAGCAAAAGGAAAAAGGGGAGGGAAGAAAAGTCACTTTTGTTACCCGCCAAGTCCTTAAGAATAATTTTCCAAATTTTGAGTCCGATCGGTCAAACGGTGCAGATTTGCATCGAAAATGTGTCAAAGAGAGGGGAAGGGGTAAGAGAATAGGGGAAAAATGTTTCCTATGTTACCCGCCGGGTCCCAAAGCATAAGTATGCAAATTTTAAATTTTGAGTCCGATCGGTCAAATGTTCAGATTCGCATCGAAAATAGGTCAGGGGGAGGAGAAGGGGTAAGAGAACAGGGGAAAAATGTTGCCTATGTTACCCGTCGGGTCCCAAAGCATAAGTATGCAAATTTTGAGTCCGATCGGTTAAACGGTGCAGATTTGCATAGAAAATGTATCAGGGGGAGGGGAAGGGGTAAGATAATAGGGGGGAAATGTTGCCTTTGTTACCCGCCGAGTCTTAAAGGATAAGTTTCCAAATTTTGAGTCCGATCAGTTAAACGGTACAGATTTGCATCGAAAATATGTCAGGCAGGGGAAGGGGTAAGAGAACAGGGAAAAAATGTTTCCTATGATACTCGCCGAATCCCAAAGCATAAGTATGCAAATTTTGAGTCCGATCGGTCAAACGGTTCAGATTCGCATAGAAAGTAGGTCGGGGGGAGGGGAAGGGGTAAGAGAGTAGGGGGGAAATGTTGCCTATGTTACCCGCCGGGTCCCAAAGCATAAGTTTGCAAAATTTGAATCGAATCGGACAAACGGTGTGGATTTTCATAGAGATCAGACAGGCAGACAGACATTGAGTTTTATAGGTATAGATGAGAAGTATGATAAAAAATATAAATATTATAAATAATCAAATAAACTTTCTAAACAGCCCTCTCTGAAACCTGTTTCCATTATTATTGCTTCGTACCTACGTAATTTGTAACCCCACCCCTTTTAAATCTCCCCCACCATCACTAATCTGTCTATACTGAAACATTAATTTTAGTACATTCATTGATCTAAAGAAGGCCCCAGAAGGAATTTGAAAAATTTGGAAGAGTGTACGTTCGATCCGATCGAACTTACGGTTCACAATCCACGGCGTCCAGAAGTTGACCGAGCGGCTTTTATAACCACCTCGTCGGTTTATGCAATATAAACTACCTTATTTAACATCTGTTGTCAATCTATTGGCGCTGTTAACTTTCACCTATATCGTATTCACGTCAATTAAAATTAAAATCGTAAAAAGATGCAAGGTTACACAAATAGATCGAAAGTGCGCGCTCGCGGTGAAGTCCCCCTTACGACTAACGGCCTTCGGATAAAATACCTTCGAAGAACTTGAAAATAGCTAATCAGAAGATATGCAGAAGGGATAGGCAATGCCAATATTGAACACAGTCTGTGTGATAAATGTCACATGATAAGCATCGAAATAGTCCAAACCTCTCATCACATATTTAATATAGGGAGTCCTAAATCCCACGGTAATCCCGTCAAATTCAGTGGCAATATAATTTCCGTTGCGGTCAGGATTGATGACGAGTATCTAATATGTAAATATAGTAATATAAATATGAATTTTTGTCTATATCGAATCGGTAGCTTCAGTAAATCGTAATTCATAGTGACGTTATTCGAGCAATTAATTGTAAGTTTATTAAGCTCCATTTACTAATCGAAATCTATCTATTGTGTCGCGTGCACTATTATATCACTCTTAAAATTAACAAATACAAATTGCGGATTTAACTGACAGAAGTTCTGCTCAACATGTCAAATGAAAAAATTAACAGCATGTTTATTTTGAAAAGCCTTTTTTATTTTTTTATTTGGGCGTACACAAGTGAATATAAAAATATAATTCAAATGTTTGTATTACATTTTGCGCTAGTGTTGTAATGAAAAGGACTGTATTTTTAATCTGACTAAGATTTATGTATACTAAAGAAAACAGGCAGTCATAGCAAGAGTGAATTTTAATCTATTAAACTAAATGAATCAATAAATTCTTCTTTAAAAATAGCGAAATAATTTTGAGATGACATTATTAATATAATTAATAAAATGTACTTAGTTTTCACCACTTTTTTATTTTGAAAATATCAACATGTTTCAAGGCCTATGGCCCCTTTGTGAGGATACAATTGTTTACTAATAAAAATTAAATTAAAAATATTTAAAAAAGTTTAATTTGGAAAATGGAAATGAAATGGAAAAGGAAATGAAAAATGAAAAAAAGAAAGTGAAAAAAAAAGGAATAAAAATTATATGGAAAATAAAAAAGTTTAATATGGAAAATGAATAAAGCACCTACTTAACACGAAAATAAATTTAAAAGATAACTATTTGTAAAAAGGACCTGGTTATTTATAATAACAATTTACTATTAACACTTTCCAAAATTTCTAATTGTGATCAAACTGTGATTCTGTATATTTTGTATGTAACATTTGTAAACCCTTATTAATATCAATATATCTTATAATAAGAGTCATATAAAAAAGTGGTGAAAACTAAGTATATTTTATTAATTATATTGAATTAACAAAATTAACATTCAGTTTCCAAAGGAACTTCAGTTTGTAACGATGTTGGCCTATTCAAATAGACATTGCTGAAAAATTATACGAAAATATCTATCTGCTAAAAGCTCATAATAAAGAGAAGCTTCACAACCCGTTAAATATTATGTGATTATATGTTTTCCGGGTAAGTAGGTGCGGACGAGCCTGTATTGTTCGTGAAACGTAGAGATATGCCGCGCGTGTGACGCGTGCTTTACCTTTATTTTAACTGAAGCGAGCCAATCAAAAACGGTTGTCCGCGTAACGGATCGGGCCAATGAAACGCGTCCTGAGATGTTAGACTTTGACTTTTACACGGAAGTTGGAATCAAAAATGGCGAGAGATAGGGACTGGTTTTTAGCGATACAAATTGGAGAGCGGCACTTGAGTTTTCAGCTTTGAGGTCGGCCGAAGGCGTTGTCGAAGGAAGACAAATTAACAGGACCGAGGAAAAAGCCAGAGGTTTTAATAATTCAAAGGAGATTTGGAACAGTGAACACTTGTGAAAACAGATAAGCCTTTCCAATATTAATTATTTCTATTGCCTTTTATATGTGTATTATATTCAGAACTTTGTATTGCTGTGCGCGCATCAGATTTAATATATATTATATGATAATTCGTAATTTTGCGGCTGTGATAATCCAGCCGGCGTTCTTTCATAATACTTATGTAATTTTCAAATATGCAAAGGAATTTTTGTATTATCTGTGCTGCCGACTGGATACACGGATTTCTATATGATTTACCTAGTAGCAGTATAATAATTGTTGTATTACGTGGGTAGCGTGCAATGCGGTCTTCAGCTGGGGAACACATTTATATTTTCTATTACGGTTAATTATTTTTACTATCGGGCTGTATTATTTAGGGAGTAATTGAGATTCGGAGTAGTTGTGTGTATTTAATGTCGCGATTGCTTGTCTGGACAGGTTCGGACCGTGCGAAAGGTTCTTCCAAGCGGAGTGTTATAGCGCACGGGAGATTGGACGATTTTACTTGGGAATCTAAAATGGTTCAATTTCTCCAATAATTATACTTTGAATTCGACATATATTGCACAATATATTGAAATTGGGGAGGCAGATAGGAGATTTATTATTATTCTCTTGGCTCTCGTATGCATTGCTATACATTGATTAATATTGGGATGTATCGTTATTCAATATTTATTTAAACTAAAGGCAAACGGGGTCGCGTTTAATATTTATTATTCCGGATTTAAAAGGAGATTTGGAACAGTATGAAAATAAATAAAATTAAGAAAAAGAGCCGGAGTTTGATAGTAATTCAAAGGAGAATTGGAACAGTGAACAGATAAGCATTTCCAATATTATTTATTTCTATTGCCTTTTATGTGTATTATAATTGGAACCTTATATTACTATGCGCTCATCAGATTTAATATATGATAATTCGTAGTTTTGCGGCTGTGATAATCCAGCGGGCGTTCTTTCATAATACTTATGTAACTTTCAAATATGCAAAGGAATTTTATGTTATCTGTACTGGCGATTGAATGCACGGATTTCTATATGATTTGTATTATTTTGGAAATAATTGAGATCGGGTAATTATGTGTTTTTGATATCACGATTGTGAGGGTGATATGAGTTCAAATCGTACGAGAAATTTCCTCCAAATAATATATTTTAAAATGCACCTGGATTTTATACTTATTTTATTGGGGCATAAATATATAGTTTATTAGGTTCGTTAGATGTTTATATTACATACCACTAGGCAATCGTTTTAAACACTGCTCCTATAAAGACGTATTTTGAGTAGTATATATTGTATCTGTTTAGATTTAGTCGCATTTATTCATATCGTCATATTCATAGCACGATTATAATAGGTATTTTTGCCGCGTAAGAGGCACCTTGAAAAGTACAATCGCGTTTTGTGTTCGTCCCGGACGGAAGGTTCTGGCGGTATGTAAGTGAATAGAATTAAAATATTATTGGTTATTTAGAATAGCGTTTTACTTGATAAAATTGCGGAGGATGTTTACGGTGTCGAATTTTTAACGTTTGTGCAATATGGTTTGCGCTAAAAATTTATTTTGCTTCGAATATAAGAGAGAAATTCTTGTTTCAAAATTATTTACAGGTCGGCCTGGCGTATGAATAAAAATTGTTATACTACCGCCATCCAGCGAACTCAAACATGACTGTAATAATAATTATCTTTCGATATATTGCTACGCCTTTTTAATATTACATGGTTTCATTT
Source organism: Agrypnia vestita (assembly GCA_016648135.1). Classification (NCBI taxonomy): domain Eukaryota; kingdom Metazoa; phylum Arthropoda; class Insecta; order Trichoptera; family Phryganeidae; genus Agrypnia; species Agrypnia vestita. The sequence continues at coordinate 12,789 of JADDOH010010541.1, forward strand.
TATAGTGATTGTCAGACGTACGTATTTAGGGGGAAGGGTTTGTTCAGGGGTAGTTAACCTTTGGTCTTCCGTAATCGCGTTATTTACTTATATGACAGATTGTTTTGTTTTATTCGTTTAATATAAGTAATATCATATTTTTATGAGTTACCGTAATTATTTATCTATATGATTTTATTATTGAGAGTGATGCAACGAATACTACTTTCACGAATACGAATATCAGCAATATTCGCATTCGTATTCACCGAAGTGAATACGAATGCGAATATTTCCACCAAGGTGGGGGAACTTAAACATACTTGTAAATATAATTACCTTGATGCAACGAATACTACTTTCACGAATACGAATGTCAGGCCTACTATTCGGTGAATACGAATGCGAATATTTCCACCAAGGTGGGGGAACTTGAACATACTTGTAAATATAATAACCTTGATGCAACGAATACTACTTTCATGAATGCGAATGTCAGGCCTACTATTCGGTGAATACGAATGCGAATATTTCCACCAAGGTGGGGGAACTTGAACATACTTGTAAATATAATTACCTTGATGCAACGAATACTACCTTCACGAATACGAATGTCACGCCTACTATTTGGTGAATACGAATGCGAATATTTCCACCGAGGTGGGGGAGGACGCAAGCATACTTGTAATTATATTGTTTATGTCTGCTTGTGATATTCCTATACGGCGTAGATGAACTAGTTTGAAAGGGCTTATGTTCTGCATGTGCTCGGCGTAGAGGGAATAGTCTTCTTGTTTCTAGGATCCTATACAGGTTTACAGGTGCTGATATTGAAATATATATACAAGGAAAACACTATTTTGGGAACCATTAACTGGATGACAGATATTGAAGCACACATACACACAAGGAGGACGTTATGTTAAATACATGACTGGAAAGTTGTTATTGGAAAACACAGGCGTCCAGTCGGCGGGACGCAAGCATACTTGTAATTATATTGTTTATGTCTGCATGTGATATCACTGTACGGCGTAGATGAACTAGTTTGAAGGGGTTTATGTCCTGTATGTGCTCGGCGTAGAGAGAATAGTCCTTTTGTTTCTAGGATCCTATACAGTTTTACAGGTGCTGATATTGAAATATATATATATACAAGGAAAACTCTATTTTGGGAATCATTAACTGGATGACAGATATTGAAGCATACATACACACAAGGAGGACGTTATGTTAAATACATGACTGGAAAGTTGTTATTGGAAAACACAGGCGCCACTAGAGGATATGGACAGTTTGCAGAGAACTTCAACTTCTGTCAGTTAAGGAAATTTTACTATTACTATTCTTTCGCCTTTTTTCATAACCGGGGATGTACTAGATTGAAGGGGTTTATGTTCTGTATGTGCTCGGCATAGAGGGAATAGTCTTTTTGTTTCTAGGATCTAATACAGTTTTACAGGCGCTGATATTAAAATATATATACAAGGGAAGTGAAGGGCTACACAGGCGCTGGTAATTACACAGGCGCTGGTAATCTCTCAGAAGCAGACCAACTACAGAAATAAGATAAGAACCTTTTAATATTATTTATTCCTGATATTTTCTTATGTGTATCAAATGGAATGTTCGTGCTATATAATTTGTCATTGTCACATGGTCACTATTCATTTCATTACGTGGGTTCAGAGTTCGACGGCAACGGACGCGGTAACAAGTTGGTACTTGTCGGGGCGTGACGACGGAATTATTTCTTAATTATCTTTAGGATAGAAGCGAGGTCATTGTACGTGCATTCTGCATTTCAAACGTTTTACTAACATATATAAATACATATTATTGCGTTTTACAAATTGAATATGATCGCGGGAAATAGGCATTTCGTCCGGTTATGCAATATTAACTTCCAACGTAGCATAATGAGATCTTATTACCGGTGCTAGACTCTCGAGGTTAGTCACGTGATTGTTGTATAAATGGAATAATGAAGGGGATTGAAGAAAGAGATACACTCGCGATACAGATGACGGGGTGCGTGTTCTCGGTCCAGGGGATGAACGGGACTGCGGGGACACTCTGGGTGGGTCTAAGTAGAATTGCGCAAAGCCTCCACACAGTTAAAATGTGTTCAGTCAAGCAAAGGTGAAGCATTTCGAATCGGACCAGAGCGTCGTGCCTCAAACACTTCGGGGGGAAGAAACCCCTACGTTCTTTCACTCCCCTTGGCCCGACGAGCTCGAATTCCGGATACGAATGTTCATGAATGTCAGCTAAAAGACTCAGGTAGCCGTACCTCAATCAAAGCCTTCGTTTGAGACCTCATCAACGTACGAGACAGGGCGTTCCGCATGGACGAGCAACTATGAGAAGCAGGAAGCAATTTAATAATCTATACACTGCGCGAGGACATTACTAACACCATCATACTCATCATTCACCACCTTTTCTAACTCGCTGTATACAGAGACCTTCGGGGTTCTCCTTTCCCGGCCAGCGAGAAACATATCAGGAATTACACAATCAACTGTAATAATCATGCTGTTTTACCATCGTTTAATATCTCTAGTCAATAAGACTACACCGTGGAATCAATCACATCAACTATAATTGGCGATGCTAACATGGCTCTGACTGACGCGCTCAAAGACGAGTCTTTTCCAGTCACCCAGTTAGTTCATTCAGCCCTTTAATCAGCAGTAAACATCATAATAATCCGGCTCATGTAGCCGCAACGTGGGATCCTCTTCATTATACACCAGTCAATTTGACTGCCCCGCGGGACAATATACAAACCTTAATATCAGACGCGGGATTTCTTCCTGATATGTTTGTCGCCGGGAAGCGAGGACTTCGGGGGATTCCAGCAGGAGCAATAGAGTCTCGGCTTGATCTTGGTCTGCAGCTTAGTGTGGGAGGTTATGTCTAAACAGGAGTTAACCACCGGATGCGGCGATGCTCTGGGGCCGCATCCCCCTCCCCCCTACAGGGGGGGGGGGCATCTAGAATCCACGTTTGAACAGAAGTGGTTAGACACTTCTTAAATTTCACTTACAAAACTGTATCTTCCATTCCCTTAGAATCTCGGGCTGTGATAATGTCAGACAAAGCTTGCCCTGAGCCTCTGTTGCGCCTAGTTGTTATGAATATATGTTTGTCTTCCCCTACTATGTACTATGAACAGATTGAGCAGATCGGACAACGTGGGACGCGCTATCGGTAGGTTTCTTACTTGTGTTTTGAATATAACGTATGCTATTATATCTTGTAAATCCGTCATAAATGGGTACCGCGTGTGGTTGTGCTAACACTGTTCTAAGCTGCTATTGTGAGGTATTGATAATCAAGGCGGGCAGAATCTTTAGCGTATGCCGTTAACTTGGCAACGATTTTACTGTCTTATATTTCAGTATTTTAAACCCGGTGGTATTATAGTTATGGCGGTGCAATGTAGGGAAGTTTTGCTACTAGCGTTTATTCCTCAGCTACGCCGCATATAGTTGGCTTTTAGGCCGACTCAGGACGTGGACGATATCGGCTATCTCTCGTATAGGCGAAACTGTAGAATTCTGGAACGGTTTCTAGAAGGGCCAAAGTAATTTCGGAAATATGTTTTATGTCTCTGGCATTTCGTCTATAAGTGTTCGAAGATTGTACGTGGATTTCGATAACGGTTAGGCGATCTATCATCTTTAGTAAATAAATCCGTTATGTTATTTACGAGTACGGATTAGTTACGTGCGTTTGTTATTTCCATAGTTAGGTAAGAATTCGTTCTATATTAGTCTAGTCGCGTTAATAAGAATACGAATCTCACCACGTATCAAAAGAATTTTGGATAGCTACGGACACAACGGAGGGGGAATTTTCCTAACCACTACATAGATCACGACTGGCCAATTTTGAAAATATAAATTCTTAACAAAAAAAAAATAATATTAGCTTTCATGTAAATATACTTCCGAAGTTCTAAGTTCGACTTAAGTTTTTATCTAGTAGCTTAAAGCATAAAGTGTGTGCTTAAAAGTCACAAAAGTTGTAATAAAGCTCGATTCGGTAGCTTAAAGTCTCAAGCTTTGGGCTTTTCGTAAAACTTATATTATTAAACTTTATAGTTAGGTATTTAGCTTTAGGTAGTCAGGCAGGTTACGTTACAGTTTCTATAAATATCTAGCATTCTTGAATGGAATTGTATTGAGGCAGACAGCGCGGATATCCTCACAATCCCAAGATAATATTTTTTTTGAGAATTCAATTTACCGATTGACGACTGGTCGAAGAAAAGATCCCCGTATATTTGCTTTCTATCGATTTTTTTTTAATTCATATAAATTTTTCCCTCATCAAAAATGTTCGAGGTGTGGAAATATAAGAATTTGTTTATTTATTTAGTTTCATGTATATATGTTTATGATATTAGCCTGATGATTAAGTGATCGTAGGTTCAAGCTTAGTTCTGATATTTTTTTAATTTTCTTTTTAAATAAGGTTGATTAAACATAAGTGCAAAAAAAAATACTAAAAACTTTTAAATGACTAGATTATGGAATGCAATATGTTTAACTGATATCATGTTTTGGCCCACATTAAATTACAGATTTTTTTTCTTCTTTGTTTCTATTCCATAAAAATTAAGACTTGTGTATGGGAACAGGGGCATATTTTTAATTTCAGCTTTTATAAATATAACAGATAATAATTAATATAATACAATCAGTATAACATTCATAGTATAAGGGTTAAGCTTAATTTGAAAATATTGATAAAATTAGCCCGACTTTTAATAAAATAATTTTATTAAAAGTAAGAAATAAGACAAAAATGTCATTTTTTAAGATTTTACCGTTTGACGAGTATGCCGTATTATTAATGATATAAATACAAATATAATAACAATATTTTATTGTAATAGATCTGAGTAACGTTTGTCGCGATGCCAGAAAGAGACTGCATGACAGAGAGAGAGAAGTTATAAAAAGGCGCGTGAATGTCGGGTCGCTCTCTTTTACTACCATTGTGATTCAGACCGCATCTTACTGTACAAACGTTTGTCTAAACCGTTATTGTCACCGAATAAATACTTACGAGAACAATGTCTTTACTTGGAGCTTCCTCATCCCGAAACAAGAGTATTACATCTGCGCAGCCGAAAAGGAATATTTTTTTACGAAGATCGGGAGATTTTGAAAAAAATATTACGGAACCGGGAGCAGCATACAATACGGCAGGGGACGCAGTGGCGCAATTTTTCATAGGAAAAAAAGACGCACAGTAAGAGGGAAAGGCGGTCACATCGACGGACATCGACATCGCAGACTTCAAGAGGAAGAAGACGAGCGTCGAGGGTCACTGGATGCGGATCTAGGAAGGATCCACATCGCCACTTCCATCGCGGACGAGCTACGGAGGCGGAGACTTCCTGAAGCTGAGGCAGAGCGACGGACCAGAGCGACGGGCTGAGGAAGGCGGAAGGACCATCCGAGGGTGGGCGAGCCCTGGACGAGGGAAGCGGCCGAGGAAGGAGTCACCAGGGAGGCGTGGACCAGCAGCAGATGCAGGCGAGGAGAATCAAGGCGGCAGGGCCAAAGTTAATTACTTTTGTGATTCCTTTGTCTGTAGGTAGTTGTTGGGCAGCATGGAATCGAGAGCGCTTTCGTTTGATCACGAGAGTGACGCATGGGACGTCTATAAGGTTCGGTTCGAGCAGTATCTTATAGCTAATGATGAGAAATGGGCAGAACCAAAAAAAAAGCGATTTTTTCAACAACTTTGTCAGAAAATACTTTTACATTGTTGCAAAATTTAGTAGTACCTAAGAAGGTAACAGATGTAAAATTAGAAGCATTGTGGGAACATTTAGATAAATTTTGTTTTAAAAGCATATCGATTTTTCATGAACGCGAAAAATTTTTCTCAGCAAAGCAATTTGAACACGAGAGTGCCCAAGATTTCGTTGTTAGATTAAAAAAATTAAGTAGTTCATGTAAATTTGGAAAACGATTGGATGAGAATTTACGCGATATTTTTGTACTGGGAGTAAATAATCATAAGCTAAGAGAGAAGGTATTTTTAGAACCGGATGATCAATCAATGGCAGCTATGGAAGGCATTGCGTACAATTTCGAAGCTATTACTTGTAGACTACAGAAAACCGAGAGAATTAAATCAGAAATTTGTTTAGTTGAAAAAAATAAATTGTCACAATCAACTTCGCGAACGCATGGTGCGGTGGGTACTTCCAGGGTAAAATTCCAGCGGTTCTAGAAATGTGCAATCGCATTATACGAATGCGAAAGTTGCACAATGTTTTGCGTGCGGGGCAACGACACATAAGAAGGTTGATTGTCCTTGTAAAGATTTTGTTTGTAAGGGATGTTTCAAAAAAGGCCATCTGAAAAAGATGTGTAGAAATTTAGGAAAAAACGGGTTAATGTTATCGCAGAAGACATCACGCGAATGGTGGGGACTGCAAGTAACGTAGACACGAATAAACCGATCATGATTACAATATCGATCGAAGACACACGCTTATATTGCATGGTGGATACAGGGGCCAGTTCTTGTGTGATTCCAAAACAGATTTACGACGCGAAGTTTGGTCACATTCCACTCATAAAAACAAATCTTACGTTATACAGTTACGATAATTCTGCTTTCAAAATATGCGGGATATTAAAAACAAATGTTACATATAATAATAAAATGTTACCAGTAGATTTTGTTGTAATAGACAACGGAATATTGCCATTAGTAGGTAGAGATTTCTTAGGTAGGTTTGGAATATCGGTAGCAGGGATACCAACTTTAGCAGCAAACAGAATACAAAAGCAAAGTTTATTATTATCGTCATTCGATGACAGTAGAGAATACGTCAAATCGAGTAAGAATTGTTCGGATTTTTTATCGCGAGTACCAGTAGATAAAGCAGATAACAAAGAGAATGACATTTTGGACGCGTATATTAGTTTATTAAAAGAGAATGATCTCGCTCAATTAGACATTGAAACAGTGAGTGAAAATGTAAGTTCTGACAGTGTGTTAAGCAAAGTGATGCAATATATGTCGACGGATTGGCCAAGGAAGGTGGCTAAAGCCGAGGAATTATGGATATATTGGACAAAAAGGTTTGATTTAGAAATAGTGGAAAATTGTTTGTTTTGGAAACATAGGTTAGTTATACCGGGGATTTTACGGAAAGATGTATTAGAAATGTTACATCGTTCACATCTTGGTTGTGCTAAGACAAAAGGGCTGGCACGAGGATATGTATATTGGCCACAGATTGATAAAGATATACAGGATTTAGTGGAGGCATGCGCTATTTGTTCAAGAAATACGGTATCACCTGCGAAAGCCGAGCTGTCAT
>JADDOH010010542.1:0-36443 GCA_016648135.1 Agrypnia vestita
CACGTTTTCAAAGTCGGTGTCCATCATAACTTCAAAACTACTGCACCGATCCTTTTGAAATTTTGAACACTATTTCTGTACATAATTTACGAGGTAACGCTGGAGAGTTTTTTCAAATTTGTTATTAATTTTTATTTTTTAATAACAAATTAGTCGATATTTTTCGCAAAAAATCGCGTTTTTCCCTTCAAAGTGTTCCAAAAAATTGAAAAATTGAAATTTTAAAAAACCCTCCCAGCGTTACCTGGGAAAATCTATTATCTAACGAATGAACTTTGATTTTTTGATTTCAGATGATCTAGCACCAAGTTATGATGGACACCGCAATTCTCCTTTTTTCCGAGACACGTCCGAATAATTGCTGCCATTGCCGTATTTTATAATATTTCGTCTTGAAAATTTCACACAATATTCTTCAAACGTCATAGTTTAATGTATCATTGGTTTTAATAAAGAGATTTTATTTGTGTCGTCACAAAAAAATCACAAAAACATGCCTTTTTTTGTACGAATTAACCTTACCCCCCCCCTTAAGATGACATGTGTCTTCAAGCGAAGTGAATAATATTCTAAGAATCGCACTGATTGGCATTCGGACTGAGCTACTCAGCCGATTAACTCTTTGATTGGTGAATCAATTTGATTGGATGAATTATTAAAATGCGTCCAAACTTCGACTGCAATGGACGAATTGAATTTGTCATCTTCGACCCAAAACTAAACGACAAATGAAGACCCCATGGCAAAAAGTTGTTAACTAACATTTTTATCAAAAACGAGTTAATAAGCCGTCTAAACTAAATATTGTACGCTCTTTCCATTGGAAATAAGTTCAGAACTTAAAAAGTAACCCATAAAAACCAAGTTTTTATTATAGTCCCTTTCTTTGTAAAATATAACAACAATTAAAGACGAATGAAAACATATAACATAACACTAAACTTACAGTAATTTAATATATTTCTAAAATGTCAGATATTTTGAGCTTTGATAAGACACTTCATGCTTTGAAGATTAAATTCTAAAAACATTTGTCAGTCAATTTAGATTTTCGAAATTCGTAGTGAAGTACCTATTATGTATACCGAAGGAGTAATTCAAATTTAGAAAATATTCCGCGATGTTATCGGGCCGCCGTAATCAAACTTTTCTAATGATTCCAATTTGAAAAAACCAATAAAATTTCTAAAAATCCTAAATAATACTATAATTATTAATTTTTTTTAACGAAAATTTGATAGATCTTCTTGATCGTCGCCACGAGTCTACTTGCCAAGTTTCAGTTCGGTTGGATCACGGGAAAAGGGTCAAAAATCCATCCAAAGTTTTTGTTGACGGCAAGCCGGCAAGCAAGCAAGCAGACGCCACGAGTTAATATAAAGGGAGTAAAAATAAATTAGAACATGTTCAAATCATAGTAATTAACATGTTAACTACACTTTTTCATAAAAATCAAATTAGTTACTAATGGGAAGAACATGTTATCTTCAATAATAACATTTCCTACTCTCAAGTGAGATCAAAATTGAGGGGACCGACACAACACTGGGAGAAAGAGGAAGGGTGAAAAGTTTGAAGATGTGGAGTGGCTAAACTTTCCTCAAGATCCTAGAGTGAAACTGTACAAAATTTGGATGGCATTCATTATAATACTTTTTGTAACATTGATAGGAAGTAGAGTGGCCAGGAGCAGTAGAGGATGCCTATGTTTTGCGCAGGGTTTTAAAGTTTAGCTTCGAAACATTTTGAACAAATGGCATTCATATCTAGGGGAAACGTAGTGGGACGGATAAGAGTAGACGGGACGATGATGTTTTGCGCAGGGTCCTAAAGACTAGCCATGCAAAATTAAGCTTATATCGGTTAAAGGGTGTAGGGTTGCATATATAAACACATTAACTTTTATAATATAAATGAAATATTTAATGAAAATGCTGAAACTAGTGTAACAATTATTTATTAAGTACAAAAAATACTGCAGATATAGGAAAAACAATTATTATAAGTTAATTAATAATTATACTATGCGGACAAATTATTCAACATACCTATCATGTAGCATACGTTTTTTGTGATGAAAACTCTAAGTTTTATAAAAAAAATTAGAATTATATATAAAACAAAAATTATTGGCATTTTCAGTGTAAACAATCTATTTTAAAATATGCTACACCATAGATTAGGCACATAATTTAATAAGAAAATATTTTTTTATGTTTACAGCGTTAATTTTTTGGTTAAATATAATAATATAAAATATAATAATAATATAAAGTGTATAAACCACGCTGTTTTTAAACGTCTGCCAGTTTCGATACTGAACAGTATCTTCGTCAGAGCGGACGCACAATAATTTCCATAAGTAACATAGTGTTAGGTGGGGGTGGGTGTTAGCCTCATTTGTGGTGGGAGAGAAGGGTGGAATTTGATAGAGAGACATTGAAATGGGGAATGTGTTTATGGATTATTCGTTAAATTTAATAGGTTGTCAATTATATTAGATTTGGTATTGAGGAATATTTTATTTTCTAAATTATCTAACCTAAAGCCTCCATATTATTTGCATGTAAAATTTAGTTTTTAAATGTGTGAACTGTCTTCAATAGATGGTTTGCGATTTCTGAGAAATGATTATTATTAAGAAAACTTAGGTGTTTTTTATTCAAAAATGTTATTTCAATAATATTCTTAATCAGCATTTTACATAGACACGTTGAGACAAAGACTCAGATTAGAACGAAAATTAAAAAAAAAGTGTATTACAAAATATATCTTCGTTTTGTTTATTATTATTTGTTTTGATTATTTATTTATTTGTTTATTTGTGTGTAGATCCTGTGAATAGCACAATTAAAAAAAATAATGAAAAAGAAAAGACATCCTTACAGATTAAACACTAATGAGAAAAAGTACATAAAAATGACAATCAAAATTTAAAATAAACACATTTTAAAATAACACTATCATGGGTGGAATTCGTAAAATTTAAAAGTAAGTCTTCCATACCTTCTTTTCCATAAAAAATATAATTTCGTCTCTATGAGACATCTATAGGATATCCTAACCAAGAAATCAATTATTATAAAAGGGTCATTGATGAATGACCTGTTGACGGTCTGTATGTTAAAAAATAAAAAAGTAACCCGTAAAAAACCAAGTTATAACAATACTCCCTTTCTCATGTTCGGGTTTCGTGTCTACCATATGCGTCGGAATCTCCATACGACTTCCTGATTTGTACGGAGGACCATTAAAAATTTGAAAAATCCAAAATTATACTATAATTATTATTATTTTTTAACGAAAATTTGATAGATCTTCTTGATCGTCGCCACGAGTCTGCTTGCAAAGTTTCAGCTCGATTGGATCACGGGAAAAGGGTTAAAAATCGATCCAAAGTTTTTTCGTCAAGCAAGAAAGCAGACGCCACGAGATGAAAGAAAGGAAGTAAAAATAAAAAAAGTTCTCGGAAAGAATTCGAGGCGCGTCTTTTGGCCGGTTTTAGAATTAAGGTTTCAGAAAGTGGTGTTGTCAATCTCCAGCCGCGGTAGGATCCAACGTCTCGCTAAGTCAGGGGTTCTTCGAAGAACCCGGTAAACACTTCGTAGCGATGGTTCAGGGCGGCGACCGTGTGCAGCTTGCTGACGGAGGTCAGAGCTCCGCTTTCCCTGTTCTTCAGAGCGAACATCACCCTCCTGGCCCTGCCGTGCACCAGGGCCATGGAGCACATCACGCAGGGCTCGTTGGTCGTGTACACGTCATACCCCGTGCACAAATATGGACCAGACGCCTCGTCGCAAGGCGCTTCACCCAAAGAAGCAAGGCTTTCGACGCTGGAGCTTTCAAACCGCACCAGATCATTTCCATCAACCGTTTCTTGGACACTTTTGACATCACAATTGGCATTCTTCGATTCGCACCTTCTGAGGGTACGCCTGGCTCCGAACCTGAGACCGTCGTAGCTCGTGTTCAAGATATTTCTGAACATTTTGGGAACGCCTTCGACGACCAGTTCCTCTTCGCTCGAATCGGACGATTCCTCCGCAAACATGCTGTCGTCCTTCCACGCGCCTCCCTGCTGACTCCTGGCCACGTTGTCGACGGCTATCATCACGGCGTGCTGGCAGGGGTTGGCGCTTCTCCTGTCGTACCCGACGGCGACTATGGAGTCGATGTCCGGATCCACGATGACGACTCCCCTGAGCTGTGTCAACCGCGCCCTGACAGATTCCGCGCTTGTCAACCCGGCAACGCCTTCAACGCTTTCGCCTTTCACTAAACCTATGTCATTATCTGAGCGTTCGTCGCTCTTGTCTTTTGCCCCTTCGTAGATCTCTGCTACGTCGTAGGCTAGCTCCATGTACTTTCTGTGCCTCTGGACTTCCGATTTATTGAAAAAGTCACCGCTGACTAGTCTTTCCGTGTAGCTATTTGGATGGAAGTTGCAGGGCCACACTTTGTTAGCGGCCTCGTACTGCCGTTTCAAGAGAGGCGGCCTGCTGGCCACAGACAAAATCTCGAGCCCGTCTTCTAGATGAGCAGACAGATCGAAACCCTTGTCTTTCAAGGACGCAGTCACCTCGTCCGGGGTCGTGTCGTCTGACGGGCAGATCAGTACCTCGACATTGCGAGCTCTCTTCAGATGCTGCAGTTGTGGAAGCGGTAACAGACTATTCAAGGTAACGATCACTTTGTGGATTAGCTTCCTTTCCAGCACTTTACCGATGTAGACGTTCACCACTGGCAGGCTTCCCACCAGCTCGTCTGCCAAAACTGGTTTCAAATTTGATTGCGACGCTTTCATTTTTGTTATCAGCTTTTCTATTTCTGCCTTTTCGTCCAACGGTTCCACCTTTGGGTCCATGATCACATCCTTGTTTTCAGCGTCCGATTGTAACTTTCTTCTTTTTGTTTCGGGTTCGGTCATTTTTAAATATTCACCTGTTACACTCGGCCAGATTAATGCATCTCTGTGGTCCTTTTCGTGTTCTTATCTCAGCGCCAGTATTGTTTCTTTCGTATCTGGCCAGGGAACGTCTTCTTCCTGCGAAAGTAGAGTATAAGATTGATGAGGAACTGGAAGATGACCGTCACATCACATCGTACAAAGTGCAGAGGAACACAGGTCCATTGTGACACAGGAAATCGAGCACTCGATACAAAGACAAAAAATAAATTAACATTAAAACGATTCTCACCATATGTACGCCGGTCACATTTTTAATAACTTAAGGCATCTGCACGCTGTTTACAAAGTAAATATTAAAAAAATAATGCTCTCTGGACATTCAATATTTTGAAAACGAATCAACCACGTTAGGTAACGTAATTTTATAAGATGCTCTCCAGAGTGTACAATTATAGAGATGTACTCCTTTAGGCGATGGGATTGTAGTAGTTCCCCCTCGCGTATATTTAGGACACATTTATAATGAAGTTAAAAATATTTATTCTTGCATAATTATTTCCCCTAGTAAATAAAACCTTTTTTACTCCCTTTCTTTTAATTCGTAGCGCCTGCCTGTCTGTCGAAAAAACTTTGGATCGATTTTTAACCCTTTTCCCGTGATCCAATCGAGCTGAAACTTTGCAGGCAGACTCGTGGCGACGTAAAAATGATCTAACAAATTTTCGTTTGAATTTTTTTAATTATTGTAATATAATTTTGGATTTTTCGAAATTTTAACGGTTTTTATTACTCCCTTTCGTAGCGTCGCCCGACGCGTGGAGTAGGCGCGAAACCTGTTTCAACTAGTAAATGAAACTTGGTTTTTATGGGTTAGTTTTTATTTCGTTCCAGACCGAGTCTAAAAAAAAAGTAAAAACTTTTTGTAAAAAGCCGCGACTTATTTATTAAGAAATTATAATTATTAGGAGTATTTAGTTCGCCCGTTTCATAATTGTTTCAAAATTTACAAGCCCGTAGTGGTTTTTTTTTAACAAACCAAACACACTGGAACCAGCCGTAAAACCGGACCGCGTACCAAGAAATTTACGCTAGTTCATGTCTACATATTTCGGTGGTCTGTGACGCTCCCCAAATTAACGAAAAAAAAATTGTGCGCAGCGGCCTGTCAGTCTTTTTTTATATAGTAAATGCCGTTTCGCGAAGTTTCCGGAATCTATTGGATTATTCCAGACTTTTGAAGTATTTTTTTCTTTTTACTCTAAAAAGTGGAAAGTGGTTAGAGTGCTGTAAAAGCTTTCTGCTCCAATCATCTCGAGACAATATGTTCTGCATGGACCTATAGCCCCTACCTTCAGACCAATTAGATGCACACCAATTTTAAGTCGTTTTTTCGAAGTGCGTCAATTACGGTAATTAATATACTCTGCGATCAATCCATATACAGGGTGTAACTTGATTATGAGTCGAAAATGTTCAAGCAACCACGACTTAATATCAATAGTTATGGAGTTACGAATTGTCAAAGTTTGCATTTTTTTTTCAATGTTTCTGACTTATCTTTTACAAAACGTTGAAGTATCATTTCAGGAACTTATATCGATTACGAAAAATTCATTCGTTTCAATAAAAGTTAAATAAAATAATAAAAACCATGAAAAATCCAATTGTAATTAGAAGGTTTTTATCAGTTTATTTGACTTGTATTAAAAGGAATGAATTTATTATGTGATTATAAAAAATAAGTAGAAATATTGAAAAAAAAATGCAAACTTTGATGTCGCATATTACTGATATTAGGCCATGGTTGCTTGAACATTTTCGACTCATAATCAAAGCAGGAATCCGCCAGTGAAGTATCATTGTGGACTAGCTCTGTTACACCCCGTATATTATTTTATATTTTTCAGAGCATTAACAATTTGAGAAAGTGGTCGACAAACTTATTAAAAATCGCTTATTGCGTTCGCTTAATTTATTATAATTATAAAATAATCAATAAAATTCTTCTTCTTCTTCTTTCTTGGCGTTTCACCCCTATGGGGTGTTCAAAACAAGTGTGTTTCTTCGTTGGCAATGGGTGTTACTCAAGATCTTACTTATTGCAATATTCCATTCCCCATTAACATCCCAACCCTCTTATCTTCCAATGATCAAATCACTTTAAAATTACTAACAAGATTCCTAAAAGCTAACGGTATAGATCTATAAAAATTAAATAAACTAACATTATGTACACCATATCCTTTTCCATTACTAATACAATTGAATCATCCACACAGGATAATGTTTATCCTAAAACGAATCGTTTCCAATTTAAATTTTTAAAATAAAATTCAAAACAAGAATAGCAGAAATTAGAAGAAAAAAAAATTCAGGAATAAATAAAGCATAAAGTAAAAACAGTATTGTTTAAAGTATTGCTCTACGCCACTGGGTATTGTTATCGTGTTATGTGTTTTTTCCTAATCTATCATCTCTTTCTTATCTCCGCTTAAGGTAACTGCAGAATGACGTCTTTCGATAATCGGATCACGAAGAGACGATTTCACATATAAAAGTATTGAAAAGATTAATGAAATTTTTATTACACAATAATATAGTGACCGATTGATGTTTTATCAGGAAAATATGCATTAAACTAAAAACTTGATCACTATTCAGGGGATCTTGTAAATATTAGTAAAATATATATATATATATATATATATAATATATATATATCTATATATATATTATATCTATATATAAATATATATATAAAGAAACCCGTGTTTCCCTATCCGCCAAGTTTTCTTCACAACCAGATACTACCACCTCCTGGTGGTTATGGTGGTGGATAGCCCTTAGTGTCCCATTGAAAATGTGCGAGTTTGGTGGGGGTGGCTAAGCGTAGGTGGGAGAGGGTGACGAAAATGTGCAATCTAGCATATTGTTTTGTTATGGGAAGGCCGCAAATACTTCAGATTGTTCCAGAATGGGCCCGCCGACTGTGACGGTAAGTCTAGAAGGTTCCGGAAAAACCTGCTCTAAAATGTTCTGGAAGGAGAAGGTTTTAGAAAATTCCCGAAAATTCTATAAGGTTCTAAACTGAGTGGCGGGATGTGTCGGTGTGCCTAGAAGGTTTCTGTACATTCGATAAATTTCTTGAAAGATCTGGAAGGAGAATATTCTAGAAGGTTTCCGAAAGTTCTATGACGATCCAAACAGTGTACTAAAAATCTACGCGTGCGGGCACAGCTAGTTCATATATATTTTTTAATAATTTTCTGTTATGAATGTGCGAGTTTCCCAGAGTAGTATTAAAAACGTAATGACCCATTGGGGGGACGAACAGATGCGGTAATGGCGCGATGGTCACCGCGCGCCGAAATGTCGACAATTGAAATATAATTCGTCATTTAGATCCAAATCGCCCGGATACGGTATTTAATATCCTACAACGTGTGATTAAATCCATTCGGCTCCCGAAATGTGTGACGCGCAAATGACAGCCTTTACGCCCGCTAAGTACAGGCTGCCAAGCCTTGTGACTTGTGGACGCGGTAATGAGTCCGCGGATACAGCGGCGTAATCGTGCGGTGCCTAATAGGACCAAGCACAGGGAATGCAATCCCGATCCCGCGAGATTTCGAGGCATTTTACGAGATCAATTTAAATTTAATCGATTAAAACAATCCGGGCTAACCACAATTTACAACCCTAACATAAAATACAAAATAAAACAGTGGATCCGAAACGAGGGGAGAGCTAAAATAGGCACACTTACACAAACACACTGACACAATATAACCTTAGATATATTTTCTATTATGTTACTTTAAACACTTTATTATCTATTTATGTTTTGAACCTACACAATATTGTAAACTATGCCTGTCTCAACACAGATATTTCTAGTGAGACGGGCACAGTCCAAACAAAATTTTATACATAAAATTAAATAGAAATAAAAAAATAAAAAATAAATCCCGAGCCGAAACATCGGAAGAGATTATTTATTAATTAACACGCTATAAGGCTTTTACAATAGATAGGTAAAGAGTGCATAACAGAATATATAGTTTAAGGAAGAAAAAAATCATGTAAACATAATAATGACATAAAGTGGAAAGAAAATATTTAAAATACAGATACAAATATATAAAGATGAATATAATATAAATTAAAAAGCAAGTATATAAAAAGCAGAAGCATAAGAAAAACATAATATAATAGAAAAACAAAAACAAAAAAACCAATAATGTAGAGGGAAAAGATTATCGAGATTATCGGGATTGATCACCATTTTTTGTTTTGTGTGTTTAATTGTATATGTCTATAGAGCTTTTAGTAAGTACTTAAAACTTATGTTCATGTCGCATTAAAATAATGAAACTCGCTTTGAATAATATTTGCTGTATTTTATCAACCTAAAATAGTAATAAATACTACTACTAATTCTTCAAGTTTGTGTTTACTGGGGTATTATGCCATGTTGTTACGACCTTTCGGGCCGACGTTTCGGATCCCATTGCAGGGTCCATCATCAGGGCTGATGTGTTGATGATGGACCCTGCAATGGGATCCGAAACGTCGGCCCGAAAGGTCGTAACAACACGGCATAATACCCCAGTAAACACAAACTTGAAGATTCTGAGTGGCCGTGAAAACCTAAGAACATTCTTACTACTAATTCTACTACGTTGACTGATTGATGTTTGTAAAAACGCCTACAAAAACTTAATTGCAATGATTAATAATGAGCACCTAACCTAACCTAACATTGTAATAAAAACTATTACTATAGAGACCGCATTCAAAAGAATGTGCGCAAAAATATGTATAGTGTTACGATGCAAAAAATGAACAGAATAGAAGTTTTTCTAGTAAGTAAGTAACCTTTTTTATACTAAAACATATATATTTATTTGGAATGTCATGTTGAGGCTTGTAATACGGGCTTGCCAGGCAACTTTCCCCCGCTTTCTTCTTACCGGACAAAGCTAGTGAGTGGTCTTTTGATTGTGGTCGATTAGGACTTTTTACTCTACTACATTGATTGATTGATGCTTGAAAAAACGCCTACAAAAACTTTACATTTTTTTTCGCTTAACCTACGCGTTGGGCTTCGGTCGGGCGACGCTACGAGAGGGAGTAATAAAAAATTTCCAAAAATCCAAAATTATACTATAACCAGGTTTAGCGTCTACCAGACGCGATGAAATATTTTCATACAACTTGATAAGTTGTATGAAAAAACCATTCAAAATTTGAAAATCCAAAAATTTATTAATTTTTTTTAACGAAAATTTGATAGATATTCTTGATCGTTGCCACGAGCCTGCTTGCAAAGTTTCAGCTCGATTGGATCACGGGGTTTAAAATGGATCCAAAGTTTTTTCGTCAGACAAGAAGACAAGCAGACGCCACGAATTAATATAAAGGGAGTAAACACTACTACTTGTTAGTAGTTTTCACTCTACTACATTGACTGATTGATGCTCGGAAAAACGCCTAAAAAACTTTAATGCAATGATTAATAATGAATATTATATTAAAATTGCTGCTATAAAAATGCAAGGCATTGTCGTTAATTGTGCTATTCAACTCTATAAACTAAAAAAATAAGTTTTCGGGATCCCGATCCGTAGGGATCCCGCGGGACTGGAAACCAAAAAATAAATATAAAATCAAAACATTTAAAAGGGAAATGAACAATAATTAGGATACTTTAAAATAAATAAATATATATAATTCATGGGGAACAAAACATATGTAAAAACTTAGTCCATTAAACTGTAATTAATTCCATTGGTATATTCCAAGTCCAAGTAATTCTTTAATTCGGGTATGCTCCCACAACGAAAAATGTCTACAAATCCCGAAATTTTGATTCCAAAGCGATGCATGCGTGCTAATGGTGAATTTAATGCATAGTTATTCCTGAATTATTTATTTATGAATTATCTGGAAAAGGGAGGATTGATCTGATGTTATTCGTCTGTTTTCAAGCCTTTATTACGTCACACTAAGCCCCCGATCATTACCGGTCGGATGGGTAAACAGTACAATTATCCCACGTGGAAATGTACCTGGAGTGTGATCGTCCGCGTCACGGCATACAGCCTGTTCGCAAACTGTTTCGCTGCTGTGATTAAGAAGCCCCAGTACACGACTTACGTATTTGCTCTCGATTTTGCAAAATTTAATGTAAACTTATTAAATCATTGCAAAAACCATAGCGAAACAGGCTTTTAATCAATTTTATTCTGATAGATCTATTTACTCTTGAAGCATTTCCTCAAAAAAATATGAACAAATATATTGTTATAACATCAAAAAAGTTATAACCCCGAAACACTATTTTAGTTTTCATGCATTAGAGTTATCTTCGGTACACTTAATCTCGTATATTTTCAAATGAAGACCAAATATTATATTTACAAATTGATTTATACAGTTTGAAGAAGAAGTGGTGCGATTCAGACATTAGTATTTTATTCGACAAGCTGTTAAATATATCGTTTTAAAAAATACAAAAATTAAACGTTCTGTTCCTATATTGCAGTATCCATAAAACCATTAAAATATCGATTATTTTAATTAAATTTTACATGCGTTATTGTCATTAATATAAAAATATTCAAAAAATTATATCTCATACTCAAGAAGTTGAATTAATTAAATCGTAATGTCTGAAATGCGCGATATGATGTGAATGATATATTATCAGGTTACATACATTTTAAATGCGGATATATCTTACGAATATTCTTGGGTTTTCACAGCCACTTCAGCCTGTATTTAGGACCAGAAAGGTCGTAATAACACGGCATAATACCCCAGAAGACCCAAACCAGAAGATGCGGATATCTTGTTAAAATGACACAAACTGAATTAAGCAATTAATTAATAAATTACAAAACCTAACATGTTTTAAAAATGAAGAAAATTGTTCCACTTAGTGGCTCTTTTATGTCTTTTTTTTCAATAACATTATAAAATAAACGATTATACTAAACTTATCAAAATTATTGCAAAATCTGTCGGTTTGTTTACTTACAATTAGTGATGCAACGAATATGAATATTCGTATTCGCCGAATAGTAGATATTTACCGAATGCACGTATTCGTTCTTTAACGTATTTCGTTCGTTAACATGAGTTCTTTCATCTAATGTCATCGGGTTATTAATAAGGTAAAGTGCTCATTTCATGTAGTTTTTGTTTTGTAGTACGTATTGTTCGTTCCATTTTATTTCCGTTGTCTGTAAAAGTGTTAACTCTTATAAAATAATTTCTAATTAATTCTATTAACATTACGTAATGTGAAAAATGTGATATTTAATTTCGACCGCTGGGAACATGTACAAACGGATTAAAAAAATGTTATGCTTTTTGAACAAAAGTTTGCCGGTGGTAAATTTGAATTATCAAATCTCTTAGTAAAAAAAGAACAGTGGTGTATTATTTATTACCTTGTTTAATTATTCGTATTCGTATTCGTCGAATAGTAGGCTTGATATTCGTATTCGTGAAAATAGTATTCGTCAAATCGACAAAGTTTTTAATATGTGGTAAAAAATATATATTTTCAATACAGAGAAGACCTTTTAAAGGTCCCTTTATATAATTATGTAAGGTAAACATACATGTTTGCATTATTTTAGTAAATTATCATAAAATCATGGCGTATCGAATTTGCGTGCGCTCACGCCGACGTATCCTTACCAACTAAATACAACGACGCGTCGACTGCAGTCCGTCTTTGTCTAACACGTGTTACGCGACTACACCGTGCTCTTTCGATATTTTCTCTTTCGCCGAAACCCAAGCAACCGCGTCCCTGTCCCACACGAAACGTGTGGTATTGTCGTGCTCTTTCTTGCTCGATTTAACCGCGACGTGCAATATTCTGATCTCTTTTACACACTGGCCGGAAATACGAGAGTAATGAATATTTTTTAATTAAAAAATCCGTGCATTGGTAACAGTTTCATTTAGTCATTTTGGCGTGAAAATGTCTACTCGATGATTACAAAAAATGTGACGTTTTGGTTTTGGTAAATAAGGTAGATGTTAAATATTTAATATGACATGTAGACCTACGTTGTGCTACCGACACGCAGGAGTTAAAGTCGGAATTTTTGGTTCTGTTAATAATGTGACTTCAACCACTCCACTGAAGTAACTCATTTCTGCAGCCTAGATTTTTTAACTCTAAATTGGTCCTAAATACGGATTTAAAACCAATCAATTTGGTGTTGACATATAAAGACGTTCTTATCAACACATTAAAAACAAACTGTAAGACCCTGGCGGACTTTGTAACAAACTAAGATAAAGAACGTTACGGTGTCAAACGTGAAATATTTTCTCCGAATGTACACCGTGGCGGGTAACGAGGTTCGGATATTATGACATTTGAGTTCGGGGGATTTTGGCAGATAACAGGTAATACAGGTACAAAAAAATGAGTACGTAGAACGTAAAAATAACAAACCTGATTTGTCAATATTATTATTAACAACTATTAACATTTGCACAAAAAAAATTTTTTTTACATTCACTGCAAATGCATATTTCGGCTTTTTTTTTTTCGAAAATGTGGGTTTTTATCATTCAATTTATATCAGAATTTATATATCTAAGGGACTATAATTGTAATATATCTAAGGGACGTATGTCGCGAAGCACGAAAGAGACGGAGCATGAAAGAGAGACCAAATGCTTTATAAGGTCGCGCGCATGTCGTCTCTAGGCTTTTTCTACCATTATATCGAGACAGACCGCTGTTGTTCATTGTAACCGCTGTATAACGTATTGTTGCCACCAATAAACCAAGAGTAACCGACAACCTCTTTTATTGGAGTATCCCGAAGTCACGACAAGATAGTAAGAACATCACAATAATTTTTAGGACAATTTAGATAGAACCTTTGTATGTATACAAAAGTAATAATTATAATAAACTGTTTATTTACAATAATTGAGAAAATATAAGCATTAATCGACAGGTCGCGGCCAAAAAATTGGTTTTCAGTGCCTTAGAAATAATCAGTAGTTTATGAATTTAACGTACGCAGAATGTTTTCTTACGAATGTTCAATATTAATAAACGTATACATTTTTAAAAATGCCAGAAATTTTTACATTTTTTGATCAATTTATTGTTAACAATATATTGTATTTACTCCCGCACTTTGAGTCTTCAAACACTATTTAAAAGTTAGTTTTTTTAGTAGTTAGTTTTAAATATTCAGAAACTATTGATTACTTCTAAGACACTGAAAATGATTTTTTTGGCCGCAGCCTGTCGGTTAATGCTTATTTTTTCTTAATTATTGTAAATAATGTTCAGTTTATTACTTTTATATAAGAACAAAGGTTCTATCTAAGTTATCGCCCTAAAAAAATTGCAGTCTATCATATACATTCTGATATAAATGAATAATAATAAAAACCCACATTTTAGTAAAAACGCCGCATGCTTGCAGTGAATGTGCCGGCTTAAGAAAAAAGAAAAATTACGTAATAAATATTATAATTTATAGAAATAAACTATGTTTACACCACTTTTTTATATCGAAAAAAAAATCAACATGTTTCAAAGCAAATGGCTTCTTCATTACGAATTTATTATTAATGATAATATATTTATTAATAATAATAATGTATTAATAATAATAATAATATATTATTAATGATAATATATGGAAGCCACTGGCTTTAAAACATGTTGAATGTTTTTTCAATATAAAAAAGTGGTGTAAACAAAGTTTATTTCTATAATGTAACCACAAAATAATTTTGCTAAGTTGGAGAAGAAGTAATAAAAATTGCGTTTTCTGAGTAAATATAATAAAAAATTACGTAAAAAATGTCCAGCCACAAATTTTCTAACACAATTCTTAAACAAGCTCTACTGAGGTGTTCTATTTTATTTAAAAAATATATATATAGCAGCAATGGATTCCGCTTTAAAATAATGTTCCCCCGGTTTGGACATGTGGGACCTTAAGGCCAGGTATTAATAGGCGAATACATTAAATATAGAAAGCCCAAGCACAATTTTTGGTCGAATGAATCTTTGGAAAATCGCCAATCCATTACACATTTTTGTTCAATTCTTTAAAATATACAGGGTGTAACATGGCTAGTCCGCAATGCTTTACAGGTGGATTCCTGCCTTGATTATGAGCCGAAAATGTTCAAGCATTCATTAATTCAAACCAAACAAGTAAATAAAAAAAAATGTTTGAAGACGCGCTTTTGTGCGCTTTCTTTGCAAACACATCCGTAATGGATTTTTTAACATCATGCAGTATTCCAAATATTAAACACCTTGTTTTAAAGTTTAAAACTAAGTTTCCAACGGCATGTCTTCAGCTGCTTCTGCGACTCTTGCTTGCGAGTGACGTGATTATCAATTTTAATCGAAATAATGACCGAATCATGTCGAAAATGGTTTAATAATGTGCGGTCATCCGCTTTACGTAAATGTTGAAAGTTTCAGAGCTCTAGCTAGTCGGGAAGATGGCGAAAAATCAATTACGAGATTCCACCACAACAAACAACAAACAGACAAAGAGAGTTAAAAGCTTGTGAAAACAGACAATGTCTAAAAAATACCGATTCATTCCAAATTATGTAACATATCTGATTTATTTCCTAATTGAGGCGTTGAGTGTCAAAAAATATGCATATCAAACCACCATTTCTGTTTCATTCAGATTTGATACGATTCTCGACGTTTCGCTGGAGTAATATCACGGCGTCTTCAGGAGAGTGCCCTCTCACCGCAGGAAGAAGTCCTTGACGGGCACTCTTCCGATGACGCCGCGCTATAACTCCGGCGAAACGTCGAAAGAGTCGAATCTCTGCACATCTATACGGTTCGCATTTTATTCGTTTACTTATTTGGTCGTCTACCAGGAAGACATAAATACATGGCAGCCTTCGAGATGTGGACCTACAGACGTGCCCTAGGAATTTCCTGGAGAGACCACATTATGAACGAAGAGGTTCTCAACAGGATCGATGAAACCAGGCACATGATGAATACCACCTCGAAAAGGCCTGCAAAATGGATGGGGCATATTTAACGCCATGAAAATCTGCTCAAAACTATACTGGGGGGAACGGTAGAGGGGAAGATTGCCAGAGGGCGCCCTCGCCGTGAATATCTTGAGCGAGTGTGCCAAGATATGAATTGTGCCTCCTACACAGAGCTGAAGAGGATCGCCGGAGACCGAGCGGAATGGAGGAGGAGATGTGCTTTGCTGCAAACCAATCCCACGGATTGAAACCCAGGAAGGAATGAAGTTAGATGTAGAATAGTAGCAATAGAAAAGAGTAGTTGTATGTCTCCCACAGTTATAGGACGACAAGGATGAGACAATGATACTAAGTACTAATTTAACAGAAATAGATAAAACTCAGTGATAATAAGCAGGAAAAGAAAAAGTATAAGTAAAGTATATTAATTAGTAATACGTATAATGTATACAATAATTCACATTGTCAGCGAGGGTAATGAGTTTCCAGAATCTGTCTCACCATATATATATATATGACCAATAAAATATCCGTTTGTTTCAATACCTAAATATGTTGAACGATCGTCATATTTTTATTTATTTTTGGGAAAATTAACAGCACATAAACATATTAATACATATAAAATAATGGATTTTAAAATTATGCCAATTACAAATTTTCCACTGAATATAGTAATTTGTCAGAACATAGTTAATTAGAATATGGTAATTTATTAGAACAAGTGTGACGTAGTAAAATATATTTTTTTAAATTATTGTAACAGCGAGTGGAGAGGGTGGAGGGGGATGTGGGACGGGAGTAGAAGGGAAGATAAATTGTACGAATTAGTTTGGGTGCGGTTGTGTAGATATTGTTTGTTTTATGTTTCTTATCGTTGAGTTGAAAATGTCAACGCGGTTACAGTTTGTGTTAAATGAATTTGTGGATCTGTACATAAAGGAGTTTTGTTTAGAGTTGGTCTTACAAAAAGGGAGATGAAAAACAGGTGAATGTCTGTTATTGCGAGTTGGGATGTGGAAAGATATTCGTTGAAGAAGTTCCGGACTATCAACTAGATTGTGTGTTATTTTCAATAACATCACCATGTCAGCTATGTCTCTTAGACAAGTTAGAGTCTGCATGCCCTGCGACTAGAATGCCACATTTTTTTTGTCAAGTTAGTATTCAGCTGACCTTAAAGCAAGGTTTAAAAACATTTGCGCGACTTTGTACGGGAGGATGTGTCGAGCGTTCTTCGCTCATTTTTTGTGCAATCTTCACGGTGCAAATTAGACTGTCAGCCTGATTAGTCATTGGGCCAAAACAAAATTTACATATTTAATCTAATGCCATGTTTATAATATTATTGGGATATGTTATATATCTTAACTGCAAAAATGAGTTAAGATTCTCCCTGAAGAAGCTAAGGTCGTAGCGAAACCTGGTCGGAATCGACAATAAATATAAGTGGTGTTTAACCAAGTTATTTTTATTTATTTAATTAAGAGTTGCGTTGTAAACCAAAAACTCATATGGGATATAATGTCATGGCGCAAGTGCGGAGTGCTTGGATTCTAAGGTCAACCAACACGTCCTATCAGCTTGAGAACATCACGTAGATTGTGATCTCACCGGGAATCAAACTCAGAACCCCAGGTACGAGATGCCAGGGTCATGCCCGCTGGACTACCACAATAATATTTTTAAATGTATAACATGTTCTTAAAACGTACATATAAAAATGTTGTTAAAATATATTACTGGTCTATTAAAGGAGTTTAAAAATTGAAAATAATAATTTTTGGGCATATTGTGTAGATGTATGTTAAATAATAAGTAGAAAGTATTGAAAAAAAAATGCAAATTTTGATACTGCATATCTTCATAACTATGGATATTATTAAGTCATGTTGCTTGAACATTTTCGACTCGTTATCAAGGCAGAAAACCACCTGTAAAGTTTTTTCTATGAGACACCCTGTATAGCGTCATGAGACTAGAAACAGACAGAATTACATATGATTGAGGATTTTCCAGTACTCTGGACATTGAAGAATCATTAGAAATTACAAGAAAGGTTTAGAAGTCAATCGATCATACCCGAAGCTTTGCAAAATAACATTCCCTATATACATGGCGACATAACCGCTATACGAAAGAGTTTGACAAGCAACATAAAAGTGAGAAGCAGTGATTCAGCGTGACCAGCGAAGTACATTACAAGAGTTGCTACCGGAAGTTCAATAGTGAATAAGTACGATCACAGTCAAGTGGAACTCACTGGATAGTGACATTATATTGGCATTAGTCCGAATTATATTGATATAATACTACTCCAAATATGTTTATGATAGGCAACTTTAATTTATTTTTATTTTTTTAACGCCCCAAGTACAGGGCTTTTACAAACAGATAGGTTAAGTGAACATTAATAGAATATATAGTTTAAAGAAAAATAATAATAGCATGTAAAAATAATAATGACATAAAGTGGAAAGAAACTTCTTAAAATACATATACAAATATATAAGGATAAATATAGTATAAAGTAAAAAGCAAGTATATAACAAGCAGAAGCATAAGGAAAACATAATATAATATAAATTCAAAAACAAATAATAATAAAAAAAAAGTAATAATATAGAGTGAAAAGCAATAGCACAAGCTTTGAAAGACATAATATAATTAAAAATTTACATAACAGTCAGTTATCTCACTCAACCAACAATCAAAACATTTGTGTTAAATAAAACTTTAATTAATTTTAAGTGATTCATTTGTTTCCCATTTAAAGAGTTAAGGTTGTTATTACGGTCATTTACGGACATATTTAACTGTAAATAGTTTTGGATATTTTATACGAACCGTATGTATTTCCGAGAAGCAAATCTCGATGTTTCATTGAATACTTATTCAACGTCATCAGGAGGACGACCTTTAGTTTTATTATTTTTAGTAATCCCAGATTAGTGAGGGAGTCCATTGAAATACACAAACATCCCAATTTCAATAGAGATGACAGTTACAAACTATCAAGTATTTGGCGCCCTGTTCTAACGACATTGATTCAACCCTTGAGAGAAGTCGCAGTAAAATCCGCCGACTTAACTAGTACATATTGCACACTGGCGACTTCTATTGTAGAAGAAGAGAACACTCCACAACAAAGCGCATACAATTTACGCCCTAGAAAGCAGCACCTAATCAGTCCGACCTCCACCTCCGCGGGTAAAGGTCGTCCTCCTGATGAAGTTGAATAAGTATTCAACGAAATGTCGAGATTCGCTTCCGGAAATACATACGGTTCGTATAAAATATCTGAAACTATTTACAGTTTAAAATGTTTACCATTTGTTTAAGTGATTGCACTTTGCTATGTATGGGGGTCTATGTATGTTCCAGTTAAGGTATTAAAATAAAAAATCATTTATAATAGCATAACATAAAAATTGAAAAAACAGCATATTTAATGTAATCTGGTAATTATAAAATCATATGATTAATCTGTAATCATAAGTAGTCATATTAAACATGTATAAAATGAATTTTAGGTAAGGTAAAACACAGCGAGGCACATTCTTGACGAGAGCCCTGGTATAACAACGGATGTATTGAAGTCAAGCCTGAATCCGGCGAAATAGAAATAAAAGTGGAAGGAATGAAGTGAAAATGAGATTACCTCAAATGTATATGTGGCAAATCTATTTATGAAAAAATTGGGAGGAAATTTGAAGCTGATAATTAGCAGCAATTAACTGATCAGGATCAAAAAATCTTATCTAGAACTAATGAATGAGGATAAGAGAGTGTGAAAGATATGTTAATAGCACTAAAACAGAGAGCGTTAGTGAAAACAGTTTTACTCTTTGTATAAAAGGTGCGAAGAAAAGTTATATACTTAGTTAATTATTCAACAAAGTATATTACAGATAACTTTAGTATGATTAATATCAGATTGTATTCGAGAAGGAGGAAACGAAAGACAACGTGTGAAATACTAGTAGGCAATGAATGTTTGGAACAAGCAGATGAGTTTGTATACTTAGGTAGGATGTTCAATAAAAGAGGGAATGTTGAGAAAGATATCGAGAGGAGAGTGACTGCGGGGAATGGGGTGAACGGGGCTTTGAATGCAATAATTTCTAATAGAAATATGTCAATTGAGGCAAAATTAGCGGTACATAATGGAGTTCTGGTACCGACACTGATGTATGGAAGTGAAGCCTGGAGCTGGCAGAAGAGGAACGAAATTAGATTGAAGGCAGTGGAAAAGAGGTCCCTTAGACATGTGTGTGGCAAATCCATGTATGATAGAGTAAAGAATGAAGATATTAGGAATGAATGTAAAGCTGATCGTAGCATAATTCATAGAATTAAAACAGGGTCTCACAGGTGGTTTGGGAATGTTGAGCGAATGAATGAGGAAAGAATGGTAAGAAAGATATATAATGTAAGTAATGTTTCGAAATTATGGTGACAAACTTTGTGGAAGTTCATTGCAATATATTTTTTTTAAATACAACATTGTTTTCTTCGCACTATAAGACTTTAATTAAAACGTTTTAATAAAACTTTTTAATTAAAGTCTTATAGTGCGCAGTAAACAACGTGTTATTTAAAAAGATATATATTATAATGTAAGTGTTGATGGCGTCAGAAAGAGAGGGCGACTGCGGAAGACGTGGCATGACCAGATTAATCAGATACTGGAAGATGGCCCAGTTAGAAGCCTCAACAACCATCGAGCTTGCACGCGAAGATGTATGAATGTGGATGAGGCGAGAGTTGTGTGTCAGGACAGAAGAGCATGGCGCTCTATCCTCTCTGCCTACCCCCACGGTGAAACGGGGTGATGGTAAGTTAGTTAGTTGTTTTCAATAGGTAAACAAATATAATGGAGTCTTACACGCCTTTTGGTACGGTGTCAAAAAACCGTAAATAACATAATTGTTAATGCAGTAGAGACCGCGTAAGTATGTAAAACATTATACAAGGAAAGCCAGATAGAATAAATAAAATATGGATGCGAATTCATGAATACAATTTCTTAGTATTCGGCAGGAAAACAATCTTAAATACACTCAGTAGGTACCTGCTGTATTATTGGGCGAGAAACAAAACATTGCACATAACAATACTAAAATATTCACTTACATTAATTCCAAAAGTATTTAAAAAAAAATACTTCACACAAGTCACTATTTAAACAGTTCGACAAATGATTTATATTCAAATTTTAAACAAACATAAAACAAGAGAGTGCCAGTTGTCAAAATTCTGACAGGTCTATTGCGGATTGTGAAATGAATTTAAAATGTCTTCGAGATGTTGTTATATTGTCAAAATGGATATTCACAAATGGAGAATCCTAAATGACATCACTTTCCAATGCTTCATACGATAAGTCGATTGCTTTTAAGCGTTGGGAATAAAATGAGAAATGAAAATAAACGTCTGTCCCGCGACAACATGTCAATGTACACTGCTGCGGTAAACAGACGCCTTTGAATATAGATTATATCATTATCTGCGATTGGTGAAGCAGTGATTACCTCCGTGTATATTAATTAATGAAAACATCTCGGCAGTATATTAAATCGCGGTTAATTAGTGTATTTTATCTGACACTGTTGTCGAGCAAATAAAGCATTTTAAACGCTCTGACAACACCGCGAACGGGTCGCGACGCTGGCCAGACGGCATTATCAGCGGAGACTGCTCTCTGCTCAAGAACATAATTTCGTAAAAATTGACAAAAAGTACGTGTTTTCAATTACCTCCAAATTCGCGCAAATCGGTCCGCAGTGACGTCTGTCAGTCGGAACCAGTCACTTTTAATTTCCTCGCGTCCGAAATAGAATAATTTCGATACGGATGTAAATAAATTGATTTTGTCACTGAATCGCAGCACGGAGCGTTTGGTCACAGCCTCGCTGTTTTACGCGGCACAAGAGATAGTAAAAAAATCAAAGAAACAAAACATATGTTGCGACCAGTCGCGATTAGCGGGGCTCGATAAAAATTATGCGTCCCTGGCGGTAGAATGTGTAACTAAACGCTCGTGCGGCGCACGTGTTCCGTAATTCAATTTATTCTGTTGTCAGATTATTTCGACATCGCCGAAAAGCGGGAAACAATTACAAATACATAGGTACATCTACATTTAATATTATAAATAAATATCCTTTTTTTTCAAACCAGTAACCCCGAATACGCACTACCTACATATATTTTCCACGCATAAAATTAAAAAATATTTTCAGGTTTCTGTTTTAGAATGTCGTAATTTTACTTAAATGTCGTTATTTGACAAATAACACTACTTTTTATTGAGAGCGGCGTATTTTCTCTTGATCTCATAAAAGCAATCATTATGTAATCTAATTTCATAGGCAAATAATCCTGGTTCAGAACCTATTTCGTAGAAAGCTGTTTTATGAATACGGTGGCATCATTTTAGTGATGGAATCAAAAGATGTCTCTAGTCATATTAGTATTATTTGCCAACTATGAATGATTAGGTACGTTAGAGTAAGAGCATAATTTCGTCGCTGCATATATAATTAAGCCTATGTGCCGTTTAATACATTCTCAGATGAATGAATCAATTTGCCAATTTTTCATATAAATAATAGAGATATACTAAAAAAAAACATTGCCGTCCATCTGGCAAGTCTGCCTAGTAATTATTTAAAATATTTTTTATAAATCTAGTCTGGGCAATTATTTTTTAAAACAGTTTCATTCGTTTATCTCAGAATGTACTAAAACGGCACTTTGGCTTAATTCTATATACAACAACGATTTGTTATGCTATTTCCCACCGGTAATGACGGGGAATACCCTTTCTCAGTATCGACTTATTTTTTAAAATTTTTTGCTGATTGTATTTTTATATTGTGTAATTTATTTTGTACAAAACAATAACGATTAGGCTACACGCTTGGCAACATAATTGTAGGAACAAAACTCAGTCGTTACGTGAGGTGTACCTGCATTATCATTTATTTTGATAAACCATCAATTTTGGAAAGATTCTTTTATATTTATCATTCGCCTGTACAAAGATTGCATTGTCTAGGTAATCAATACAGTTCTGTTCATCTATTTAATGCTCGTACACTAAACACCTTCAAAAGACAAAACTACTCATCTTCTATTTTATAATTTTCCTATAACTGTGGTCTACTAAGTATTTGTTTTATTTACTTGATAATGTTTTCTTCTTTTGTATCTGCTGGTTACTAAATTGTATTTTCTTTTATTTCTTACTACATATTATTTATCATCACACCGTTTCACCATGGGGGTAGGCAGAGAGAATAGAGCGCCAGACTCTTCTGTCCTGACATACATCTCATCCCCAGCCTCATCCACATTCATACATCTTCGCATGCAAGCTCGCCGGTTATTGAGGCTTCTAACGGGAACATCTTCCAGTATCTGGTCATGCCACGTCTTCCGCAGTCGCCCTCTCTTTCTAGCGCCATCAACACTTGCATTATATATCTTTCTTACCATTCTTTCCTCATTCATTCTCTCAAAATGCCCAAACCATCTGAGCGACCCTGTTTTAATTCTTTTAATTATGCATAGATCAGCTTTACATTCATTCCTAATATCTCCATTCTTTACTCTATCATAAATGGATTTTCCACATATAGGTCTGAGGGATCTCATCTCCACTGCATTCAATCTACTTTCGTTCTTCTTCTGCCAGCTCCAGGCTTCACTTCCATATATCAGTGTTGGTACCAGAATTATGCTACATATTACTTATTAATTTTATATTTGGAAAACATTAATAAGCTCGCAGGACTAAATTCCTGCCTTGATTATGAGTCGAAAATGTTGAAGCTATTATGACCTGATATCAATAGTTATGGAGATATGAGACATTAAAGTTTGCATTTTTTTTTCAATATTTCTGACGTATTTTTTTTAAAACGGACCATTTAGTACATTGTTATAACATTGTCATTAAAATAACTTGTTATTATTAAAATAAATATAATGTTTACTTTATACATTTTGGATTGAAAATTGTCAATTATTTTATTTATTATTATTATTACTAGCGGTATCTATCTGGCTTTACTTGGAATTCATATTTAGTTATCATTTCAAATGGGGTTTATGGGAAGCAGGATTTTGCGCATTCCCTAAATAATAACAAAGCATGAAAAGTTTGTTCCAGACAGGGGAAGATATTCGGGGTAGCGGGATAGGAAACTGTATATTTCTTACAGATGAGGGGAAAGGTTCTAAAGAGTCCTAAAGAGAAAGTATGCAAAATTTGGAATGGAAGGGCTTCAATTTAAGATACTTTGATGTGGGAGATGGGGTTTGTGGTGAGAATTCCAGGGGGAAGTCGGGTGTTATCTATGTTTTTACTAAAGGGTAACTATGCAAAATTTATTTTCGATTAAAGTTAAAGTGTGTAGGAGCACAAAGTATAAGCATTCAGATAGTTTATTGAATATTTGCAAACATTTTATAAATTATGTGGTATTTTAGGTTTTAAATAAATTAAATGTATTTTGTTTGGATTTTTATGTATTTTGAAATCCATCTGTTTTATATCTACATCCATCAATAGTGTAAAATATTTCTCTGCTAGGATTACTACAAATTACCCAGAAAGAGAACATCTTCTTATGTTCCAATTTAAATGTCCTCATTTTTCGATTTACATATTGCTTCATCCGCACAATCTTGGATCTTGGAATTTTTTTCTGCAGCTGTCATCATCGATGATATAAAATTATACTAATTACATACATACTTTTCTCTAAAAGTTTAAAAATATGACTAATTCATCTAGTAGAGTGCATGCTCTATGGCAAAAACACCAATGAATGAAATTGCATTTTCATTTCTCAGATTTTGATATCACAATACTTAAATACTTTACTTTAATATATACTTTAAATACTAAACACAATACTTTAAAAAAAAAAAGAGTATAAATGCAATCATTTCGTTAAAATTAACACAGTGATTTCAATAAACTAGTAGACAATTTTAATATTGACTTGGTGAAATCTAGTAACAACACAAGTATGGCTTGTAATAATTTAGTTATTATATTAAAATTAATAATATATATCACAGGATAAAATAAAGTCAAATAGAATTCGCAAACATTAATTTCTCATTTGATCGTAAGTTTATAAAATCTATACTTACATTCTTCAGCAGTTAAACCATATCACTTTCTATATAGTTCATCACATAACATAATGAACACAAGTAAATCACAAATACGCACACAAAAACACCAAACTTACTATTCTTGTTGGTACCCTTGAACAGAGCAATCATACAAGAACTAGAAACTAATACCGCTCTACATAAGGAAGACACCCCAACAAGTTCGTGAAAGAAACCAATGATTTCATCTTCGAGCCAGGTGCTTACATACAACTAACCTAAATTTGCAATTAGGAATTTTCCGCACCGCACTAAAAGATTCTAAAGTATGCTAAATTTATACAATTTTATTTATGGTTTTTGTGTTTAGAATGTATAACTCTATGTTTATTTTTAATGAAATTTAAAATAAATCAAATTTAAATAAATATTATATTTTAGTTCTGCAGGTTGTGTTATTTTAAATGAGACAGCTGTTTCGGCTTGTAAGGCCATTATCAAACAGTGGATATACCGCTTATAATCAAGTTAATTATATGGATTAATTTAATCCTTCCTCTACGGATAATTAGATGTTTTCGGTGTAGCCCTATAGAGATTCTTTTTTCCTAAGCACTTATCATTAAGATTCCCCGGTTTATAAAAGTATATGCTACGCTTAATTATAATTGAATATAATATGTGTTTTATCAAATATGTCCAAAAATAAAAATTAATTGAAAACAGTTAATTCTGGCTTCCCCTAGCGGCAGTTACACAAAGTAATTTGTACCTAGAGTACCAGAAAAAGTGGATTACTATAAAAATGGATAATATATGTTAATCAATTAATAAATGACTTACAGATAAGGTCGATATATTTACAGAAATGTACGAGGCCGCTATAGTGTAATTGGATAACGCGCCTGCCCCGGATAGGAGGAGATCCGTGGTTCGAATCTGATGTGAATGATTTGATTTTTCTGCATGTCTTTCTAATCGATACATAAATTTGGTTGTACCATCCCCCATACCTACTGTTATGAAAAATATTTTTTCACAAGTACTTTTCAAATCGGTTGAAATTATGAAAACTTCAGTAATCTTTCAGTGATTAAACATACATTGCTACACAAGGAAGCATTTTAGGCCTAATTTTATTTCTGATCACATGGCGCAATGGTGTTTAGAAGGGAAGACCAGGGAACAGGCCAATACTTGCTCACAGAAAGGGTGGGACAAGGCAAGGAGGTGAATCTTCTACGCACAAAAACAAACATGTCTACATGTGCCGTTGTATTAATCTAAGAACGTCCCAAAATCAAAATCCTACTCTTAATTACACCACTCTAAGATAAACAAGAAAATGACTAGACAGTGTCAACGTTAAAAATTGAAGTGAGCCAAAAATAACTCACATTTGCGAGTATTGGTCAATGAACCGGATGAACCATACTATGTACATAGTGGAAGACGTAAGAAAACTTGACTTTTGAAAAGAAATATGGATGTAATTTGCGATATGCTACTCTACTACATACATAGTTTGAGAAGCAGAAAAAGTGCAATTATGTAGAATGCGACCACTATAAATTGGCGTGCGAGGGAGGGCGTCCCTGTCGCGTAACAGAAGTTGCCAGGGTGTAAATTTATTACACAATACATAATGTACAGAATGTCCGGTGACCGGTGTCGTGGCCTTAACAGAAATTTGGTCGGGCAGCACTAAAAAAATCAAGCAGTAATGGCCGCCGTTCTATCTGTTAAACTGTCAGACGGTAATATTGGTCCATTATTCGCGTTTTCAGCTTCGCAAAACTTTAATACTTCATTGGCAATTGTTCTTGCACCATCCCGGACTGTTTAGGATGTTTTGGACATAATAATTCAGTGTATATTGGTAATCAAGATGTCACAGCTCCCGAGCAAATGCAAAATTGTACTGAATGACAGGGCGAGGGGTGCGGGCGGGGCGGATTTTAGTTCCAAAGACGCCGCATGCCAATTTACATTGGTCAAGCAATATTAGTCACCTTCCCAGATCTCCTTTTATAAGAATGTTTAATATAAATCTATAAACCGAGACTTGTCGAATTTTATCACACATCTAAATATACTCGCGCTGTTACAACACAAAGCAATGAGTGGTGACTATTGACACAAGCATTGAGAGCAAAAACTCCTGCTTACCAATGCATCTACACGTTCTTAGCTCCGAAACTATTCAATACACTTAACATTAATCGGAAGTCATTCACTAATAGAGAAATTATTCTAACATGGACCCAATATATGATAAAAACGGGCTGAGATCGGTCGGAAGCAATTCGATTTTTATTAACAGCATAACAATTGCTGCTTTAACACTCCCGTTCTGGAACACGGCAAAACATAACCCCAAAATATTATTTTTAAAACTATTTAATAAATATTAATGATATTGAATAGGTATTCTTTGTAATCCTCATAAACATCCCAAAGAACACAACACCTAAAAAAAACAAAATGATAATATGTAGTAAGACAGTCAAAAGTAGAAAAAACTATGTTTTTCTATAGACAATCGGGAATATTCTATAAGGTAATTCATTTCATAAGGTAACGGTAGACAACACACATATTTGATAAATTTAATAGAATCCTGTTTGCTTTGTACAGTAAAACCCCGTTAATTCCAAACCTGATAATTCAAAATTCGCCATAATTCGAAATTTTTAAAACTTGTTAAGTCCCAAATTGTGCATTTCATAGTAAATTAACCCCGATAATTCGAAAACCCCGGTAATTCGTAATTCGAAATATTTTTTAGCCCCTTGCGCTGCAAATCAATACATTTTAGTTTACGTAATTCGAAATTTTTTTGAAATTTTACGAAATTGAAAAAATATTTTGAGTTTTTTCCCAAGTGAGAACACAAATATGTCAATATCGGGTACTTTCAAATGTCCTGATCTTTGCATTAATAAAATAAATATTGCGTTTTTAAAATGATTTCTCTAAATATAAACATACATTTAACAAAATTATTGCGATTTTTTTTGTACCTAAAATTTCGAATTAACGGGAGCCTCTATAATTCGAAATTTATTTTTTTGGTCCTTTGAATTTCGAATTAATGAGGTTTTACTGTACAGTAGTTAAGAACATGTATTATGAAACATTTATTTTCAAACCATTTAACATACTTCATTAAAACACAAATTTGACCGGGGTCACTTTGTACCCCGCTCCATCCCCCGATCCTGTTTTTGATCTTCCGGTACCCGAAAGGATAAACACATATGTAACCGGCAGGAACGGCTGACCTCAAAGGGAATCTATTACATCGCAAACAAATAAATAACTTACAATCTAAAACGGCTAATTATTTTCTAATACTTTTCAAAAACGTCCATTGACAATTTACTATTATTTATTTGATTATATAATTGTTATCATAGTACACGTCTCTCGCAAAACTAAAAATTTGTCAAACTTTTATCTTATTTTCCTCACAAGAGACGAATATGTGTCCGCATAAAACATAAAATGATATAAAGAATCTTCACAGAGAAAAGGATTGACTCTCGAATTTGTCATGCATAAATTCTTATAGTTAGAGGTACGAGAGTTCTCATCCGTCGCCACTCATGACCCTTCACAGCCAAACATTTTCTTAAATTTAATTTATTAATCTAGGAGTACTAGCCAAGAGTACATAAAATTCGCGATCCTCAGTTACGAGGTATATTTATTGCATATTTATAAAGGGTATCGCATATCTCGACGTCAAGCCGAAATCGGGTGATAGGCCAAATCATAATAGTTATAAGAAAAATATTTAAAAAAAATCTAAGTCATGTGTTTTAAAAATTATAAGCATTTGAAAAAAATCTACATCCTGTGCCGGTCTTTTCACTCCTGTTGCTAAAAATCTTTATTTTTCTTCATTTTTTTTATTACATATTATGTAATCCTGAATAATGCTTCTGTAAACTTTTGTCCAAAATTCAAAGTCAACTGCTCCAGCTTGGAAGAAAATGTCACTTTTTGACCAAACCAAGTATTAAAATCAATACTTTACCCAGTGTTAACTGTTTTTAAAATATTTTTCTGATCCTGATTTCGGTTAGACGTCGAGATATGGGACAACATGTATATAGTTCATTTAGAAATCTCATCAATATGACAGCCCAGAATATGAAATTACCCTAAATTAAGGAAGATAACACAGCATGATGCATTTCATCTGGCGGGAGAGATCCTATGAAGTCAACTGTGAAGGAGATCTCAGACTGCAGACATGAAATACTACAAAGTGAAATAATATTATTATTATTATTAGCCGATTAGTCTGGGACTTTTAGCAACATCATCTTCCTTTATGTACAATCACGGACGCATTTCTTATGTGCAACTTTGATTTTTGTAGCCAAATCTTTTCTAGCATTCCTCACAAAGTTCTTCTCCTTGGTCCATTGCTATCTTCTTCTATCCCTTTCTTAAATTTCCCATGGAAAGTGGCTTTCTTAAATTGCATTCTCACATGAGACACCAGAGAATCAATACAATGAGATCATTTTTGCTTATACATTTTCACATGTTTCAAGCAGGATCTTCTAAGTCACCGTCTTTATCTTTATCTCCTTTATTGATTCTTGTGTGTCCCAAATCTAGACTTTTTATTACATTCTTAACAAGTGTTTCAATCACTTTTTGGTGGAATTTACCGTGTTTCGCAATTAAAACATTCCTCAA
The DNA here is from genome assembly GCA_016648135.1 of Agrypnia vestita. Lineage (NCBI taxonomy): Eukaryota > Metazoa > Arthropoda > Insecta > Trichoptera > Phryganeidae > Agrypnia > Agrypnia vestita. The sequence continues at coordinate 29,798 of JADDOH010010542.1, forward strand.
GCGTGAATCTATAAATCTTCACTTTGATTGAATTTTCTGTCATAAGCCTCGCAGCCCAAGATTTCTCCAGGCTTGAAACTGTATTTTCCTGACTTGGCCGAGTCTTCCAATATGTTTCTTCCTTCTGAAGAATCGTTTTCTTGGATTTGATGATGATTCTCCTGGGTCTGTGTGCGCTCTCCTCGATTGACCTTGAGAAAGCAAAAATTACAACCTTTACGGATGCATTTTTGACCTGTAACACAAAATAAATGACAAATTAATGATTTAAGTTATAAATGTTCTTAAAATAGCTAGATGAGATGGCTTTTTTATGCCTTATTATTATTATTAATTAATTAACATCCTGTGATATATGTAATACATCACAGTATGTTAATTATAGCGGCGGGTCAGGCCGGCCAAGAGAGAGGCCAGTGGTGCCAAGCGAGCGGTAATTCGACAGTGAAGATTCTGGAAAGTTGTTACGTAGTGAGATAAACCGAAGCGAAATTAATAAGTGCGGAAATAGGATAAAATATTTTAGTGAATAAAGTGTCAAAGCGAATATAAAGTGTCTATTTACGAGTGATAAATTTGCAAAATATTTTAATTTAAGGAATAGCTTTACATTTAATAGTGATATTGTACGTTAGTTTAATTAATTAATCGGTATTCAATAAATCCTATATTAAATCCCAGCGTTTTCATCAATTCCTCCTGCAGCCACGACACGTGACAATATACATACATTGCATATTCATCACAGTGATAGAAATATTGACATTTGACCAAACGTCGTATATTGTTGAGTGTTGGTAATAATCACAATTGTAGTATTCTTGCTATTTTAAGAATAAGACGTCGAAGACTGTTTTGCCGTAAAAGTGAGGATTGCTCCCAGGATTCACCCAAAGAAAAAAGAAGGAACTGGTCTATTTTTTATTCACCGGAGTATCAGCAGTAGTTTTAAGTCCCTTGCACCATAAATCAATTCATTTTATTTCACATAATTTAATATTTTTTTTAAATTTGCCAAAATTGAAAAAATCGTTTGATATTTTTCACAAATGGTAACAAATGTGTCAATATCGGTTATTCGAGTAATATAGATATTGCGGTATTTTTTTTTATTAGCATAATAAATATTGCGATAATGGGGAGAAGAAGAAGAAGTCTTGAAATATACAAAAATACATACTTCTTTGAATTTTGAAATAACGGAGTTCTACTATGTTTAATTGTGCACACAGATATTTACCGCACGCATGTACGCTCAGAGCGCATTCCAACTTTATATCGGGCCTGCAAATATCGTATTCATGAGCGTCACTAGGCTCTGAGGTGTCATCCGTTTCTGATTTCACTTTAGCAGCATTGTTCACACTGGAATTAGCGTCTGGATCGATAAATTTCCACAATGGTTCTTCATCCAATGTCGCAGCATGTTCTTGTTTTACCTCCATGGATCTGCCGACAACCTAAAAGTGGAAAAATATGTTGTTATTTCACTTTTTTGATATTTATTTATGGCTGCTCATAGTTCGGATTTATTGATTTCAAAAACGTACAAGCGTGGTTGATTAAGAGTAGTCATAAAAATCCCTCCTGAACACATGCAATTTAATTATTTTAATGGTTCACAAACAATGAAAAACACACAACATGACATAGATAATACAATTATAATTCAATTAGTTTAAATTCTTTTCATTCACTTAAATGTGAACACGGCAAACATAGAGAAAAAATAAAGGCTAAAACATTTACAAGAAAGGGCAGAAAAAAGTGATTTTATAGTGAGGTTGAATAAAGAGACTAAACAGCTAATTTCACAAGTTTGGTAATAGTTCTCTTATATTCGTGGAAACCGTCATGGAATATATAAATGAGGATGTTATGATTACATATTTATATTTTGTTGTATGACCTCAACATTCTAGATAAAGAATTAAAGTGGGCCATATTGTTATTGTAAGTTGAAAGAGCATATATGTCCTAAGTCGGCGATTAGGAACAAGTTATGTTTTCCATACAAAATTCTGAACAACAACAAAGGAATTTGTAATAATCGTCAGGGATTTTCATCACAAGATGATAATGGTTAAAATGAGGAAACATGTGTATAAAACCAGGCTCAGGCCAAGATCAAGACGAGAAGTAGAAGAACTTGATAGCGGATAATTAATGAAAACAAGTAAACATGTTTTCTTTTAATATTATTTTTTAAACTAAAATCTTACGTCATTTAAAAATGAACTAAAAAAATTTAATAGAAAAACCTCTTGTAATTCCCATGAGCTTAACTTTATACATTTTTTTCTCTCAATATACTTAACAACTTATTGCAATTTAATATCCATGAAATGAACTGAACTGATGCGATTACTCCTCCCATAAGCACGAGCTTCCGTTCTTTTATGGAGAGTAAAATATTTATTTTATGAATGTATTATATTGAATTTATGAAAAGTATGTAATATAATATACCTATAATAAATAAATAATAAAAAAAAATCTACTACATGCTTGGAGGCCCAATTAGCGTAGTGAAATACTTCACTTGAGATAATCACACAGACGTAATGTGACCTCACCAGGAATCGAACCTGGATCTTCCACTATGAGAAGCTAGTGTTGGACTACAGGGGGTGCAGTTTTCTACGAAAGGTGTCAAATGCCTCCCTTCTAATCCATCACAATGTACCTGTTCGTCCTGTGCCTCAATGGAGGGAATGGTTGTGGTATCGGCTTCTGGACTCCGGGAAGCGTCAAGTCGTAGAATTTCCTCGTTAGCGACCCCACCGGAACTAAACGGACATAATCTTAATGCTACCAAACACCACATTCATATATTGCGATAACAAGAGGGATAATTGTGTTTCTTCTGTTAACTGAATGCAATATTATGCTATGATAAAAGCTTAAATAAAAGTACATCAATAAATTTTATCTTATAAAACAATATTTATATTCCATTTCTGACATGCATAATTTTTTAATTAAACTCATAACTAAATTAGTGTATTTAAGGCCTGGTTTGTTAGATGCTTATTAACTGAGAAAATTGATGACTGCCACCAAATGTGAATATTCTAACATTGAATATGTTTAGAGGCTGGCATGTTGGGGAAATTTGTTACGCATGTGAGTTACATTTCAAGTAGAATAACATGATAACAGCATAATAAGTAATGGCCATAATCCAAGATGATGTGGTCCTTAAAGCAGTGACTGACGTGCAAAATGTATGGTGCAATTTTTTAAAATTTTATTTAATACTTATTTGAGCATCGATTCTCTTTAATTTTGTAATCAGGACATCCAATTATATCAAGGATACTTATTTTCAGACGGATCTGTGGAACATCGTCTTGGATTTAGCCAAATAACAGTTAAACCGTCACTGCGGCAGAATCAAACCCAACATATTGATACGGTGAAGATTATGCGCTGAAATCTGTTGTTGCTGGTATATTAAGTGACGTGTACGACATATGAAATAAATGGCATAAGTAAAGTAAATGGGGGTTTAGATTTTAGGATATACTTTCACTTATATAAATGTTTTATCTTAAATGACACAAAAATGTTAAGCTTTAAGGGTTGAGTTTCCTTTAAATTAATTGTTTTTTAACCCTAGAAAGATAGTATGTAATGCAAATTCGTCGCTATGCGTTTAGGACATCTTACACGTCGCTTGGTACTTTTGAGAGGTGCATGTGTGACTGAGGTAAGTGTCACCAATTTTGAAATATAACGTCCGCGTTAGTCGAAATAACGCATGATAATCTTTTAAGTGACTTTTAAGTTGATATGTGCCAAACCTGTCTGACTCTAAATGCCCCTATTATGTATATACATATATAAGATAACCCAATTATTAAGTTTATAAGTCAAAATGACTGATTATTAACAAAAAATAAGTGTTTTGTAATGAAAGAAAAATATTTCCGAAGTTTTGCTGATTATAGAAGAGGATTAAAGATTTTTTATTTTTATATAAATAAAAAAATATAAATACATAACTTATGGTATTTCTTATTTCATGTGTCTGTAAATATATAATAATTCAAATAAATAAATAAATTTCGACATTACAGCTTGTTAAATCTGATGCGTAATTTTTACGCATGATTATCTTTTACGCACATCACAATATGATTATCTTTCTAGGGTTAAAGACATTTCAATTACTTAAGTACACTAGCAAAAAGCAAACGTTTTTATTTCCGACCACCATTTGCTTTACTTGAGCTATTTAATAAACTTTATAGTAAAATGCAGGGATGATATAAAACACGTAACCGTTTCTCACACAGATAACAATACTTACTCTTCATAATCTACATTATCTGGTACGCTATACAGAACTACCAAAGTAGCAGCATGCGGTACGAATCCTCGCCCTCGCAACGATCTATTCCGGCGTCTAATTTGCTGCTTGATTCTGTTACGTTCTCTTCTCTGTTCTCTTTCTTCCGAGGGTTCCCTTTGCATTCGTCTCTTCCTATCCTTGCACATCCCGGCCAGCCTCCGCTGTCGCTGCTCCGCCGACTCGTTGGCCAGGCGCTCCTGCTGCCGCTGCGACAGTCTGGCCAGTCTCTGACGTCTCTGTTCTTCGGTTTCGTTGGCGCGTCGTATCCTCGTGTAATTTCTTTGGTAATGTCGCCGATCGCATTCATCCATAGTAGTAGCTGACGGCACCGGTTCCATATTTAAAAATTGTTAAAAAAAAACTAATCCCAGATTTAAGATCACGGTTTTTATTTTTTTCAAAAAATCTCGTGAAATTTGTGAAACAGAGTACGGAATGCATCAAAACAGATGATCAATGTAAAGAGAAAACGTAAAATCGAATCCGGTATTCCAATAAAAAAAGTTTACACAAAACGTTTCAACACACCGGTAAGTATAGCGTATTTAAAGCGATTCTAGTAGAAGTGGATTATATTTTTGAGATGTATTGGAATCAAATTTATAGCAAAAAATTTAAACAATTGGGATCGCAATGTCATTTCTGACATGTTGATGTTTATATTGTTTATGCGAAGTCATAGATTTTTATGGAAGAATTACTTTATCTATGACTGTTTGTAAACGTCAAGACCATCATCTGTCTATGGTGAAGATACTAAGATTTAAATAGGTTGATATACCGGAGTCGGGGGGGTAAGGTCTGAGGTGTCAGAGGAGATATTAAATCAAGGTGTGGTAAACCGGCCGGGAGATCTCAGATCTACGTATGCCGGCGGTTACGCCCTCCCCTAGGTACAATCAAAACGTCAAGTGACTGACTAGGACACTGATATCTCGAGGCGGGTGAAGGGATATAAAAATAATAAAATCGAAACAATTTTACAAGTCTCTATATTGGGCACTGTAGCAAATTAAATGACATGAAACATTAATCCTAACTTACATACGACGCAGCAAAGTGGTTACTAAATTAAAAATTACATGAACCCTAATTTAGAGGGAGAGGACAAAATTATAAACAAAGAAAGAAAAAGGCAAAACACATAAAAAATCTGATCTTACTGCTAAAATGAATGGTGACGAGATTAAATTAACACTTCGGTAGAAACAGGTGGGCGGAGAAAAAGTCTTTAGATCGGGGTAACCTGTTTCGGAGAGTTCGGCAGGTGTCTTCTTCGTGCTGCTTCGTGGTGGGCGGCGGCTTCTGGCGTCGGCGTCGTCCTCTGACTGTGCAGGCTACGTCGGCGGCTTCTGACGTCGGCGTCGTGGCGGTCGGCAGCGGGGCGTCGCTTCTTTTGTCACTGGGCGTCGCGGCGGCACTGATACTTAGGCGTTTGCGGCGGTGCGTCACAGCACTCGGTAGCGGATGGCGGTTGTTGCCTTTCGCGCTTTCGCTCCTCCAGGAGTTGCTAGAGTGATCGGCGATGCTGTTTTTACGGGCACCGCTAGAATCTCTAGCTTCTCCACACTCAACTCAACTCGACTCGACTCCTAACTCAACTCGACTCAACTCCTCAACTCAACTCAACTCCATTCCTCTCGACTCGACTCAACTCAACTGCCTTCTTGGCGGCCGGCTTCGCCTTATATTCTCTCCCCGGCGACCCAGGGTGTGGTCGCGGGGACTCGAGGGGAAGCCTCCAGTTGGTCTTCTGCCGATTGGCTCCTTTGATGTCCGCCTCCATCGTTCATTCGTCTCTCCAGGTCCCGATTGACGCTATTGGTTACTGAACCCAATGTTGCCTCCGTTCCGCCCCCTATTGTTCTCCCAGTTTGCGGCTAATCTCGATGCTTTTCTGGTATGTAGGCCTAAACACTTTGTTATTTCACGAACGCTTTGTTCACTGTTCATATCCCTATCCCGTCACCAAAAACACATTGCAAAATGAATTAAACTTAAGGAAAATATTACAGTACAAATTGGCAAAGGCGGAAAATTGAAAACACAAATCCGCATCAACACTTATCACCCAAAAATAAAACTGCTTACATATACATACTTAATTAAATCGACACGCCAGATAGACATATTTTTATCGACCAGTTATTTCTACCATTATTGACTAATTACATGGGATTGACGCAGGGTTTCATTAGATCACAGTAAAATTCCTTGAGTATGCATTACAATATTAATCTTATTATTAATTCGTCGGTTTGATTCTTACAGTAGGCCTCTCAATATTTA
>JADDOH010010543.1:0-46312 GCA_016648135.1 Agrypnia vestita
ACACGTGAGTTGAGAAATACTCTCTGAAAGTACTGCAATGCGTAATTAAGAAGTGTCAAAATAATCTCCGTTCATAAAAGTGCGTAGCAAATTTGTGTTTCTCATATCTTACTAACATATTCATTATAATATATGCGGATCAATTGCCACATTGAAAATTATTTGGTTAAGCACACCTACATTATTTTATTAATGCTTAAAAATGTTTGATTTTTCATAGTTTTTTTATAACATAAAATATTGTTGAACTTTCAGGTGATTGTGGGTATCCATCAGAGTCCTGGCTTCTTATGCTTTCATAAAATCCAGGAAAGAATACACCGAATCTAGGTATACAAAAGCACACAACAAAATCAGAAATGTTGTGAAGTGATGTATTGAACTTTTTAAGTCAACATTTCGGTGCATTCTGAAGCATTCAATTCTGCATTACAGTCGGACCGTTGCTGGACAAATTGTATACTCATGTGTAGTTCTACACAATATATGCATATGTGAAATGTTGCAATGGCAGCACAACTAATGGTAACTTTTGATTCATTTTATTCATTTAATGGAAAACCGAAGACTTTATATATAATGTTACAATATTTTAATTATTTTGATTTCAGGTGATGTTGCAGTTTTCAGTTTTAGTAAAAAATCTTCCGTTTAATGCACATATAAAAAGCTTACCAAGATGGGGTCGACAAGTCTGGAATAATGTTGTACAGTGATAATAAAAAAAAAAAGCTTTGTTTACCATTTTTATATTTATAAATTTTGTTTGTTTATTGTTGTTTTAGTTTATTATATATTATTTTGACTTTGTAAATTTAATAACTCCGCCTTGTTTAAGAATAATTATTCTAAATATATTCAATACATTCAGCATTTTTGTCAGTTTTCTTTACGGTTCTTTTTGGAAAATGTATTTATTTTATACATTAAATTATTAATACCTGTATACATAGGTATTAATAATTTATGTATATTTATTAGAGACTGTTGATATTTTAGTTTTGTTTAACTTATTCTTAATTTTAACTTATTATGATCCTAAGAACAATTAAACTGCAATAGCAGAGATTCTTACCTTATTTTTTATTTGAGGGTAGTATTTTATGTAATTATGAACAATGATATTAAACATACTTATTGAATGAAATAAATGTCTCCAAAGTTTATTTATTTTTTAATATTTCTGAATTGTGTAAAAAAAATAAAATGAAATTATATTGAATATTATAAAATCATAATCGTTAATATAATTCAAATAAAATGATAAAATCCTTGCAAAAAAGTATTTTTCAAATTTGTGCAGGGTTTTAAACATTTTATTTGACTTGTATTAAAGCGAATAAATTTTTGATATTTGTCATACTACCTATACTGTCTAATGATAGTCCTACATTTAACAGAAGATAAGTCATAGATACTGAAAAAAATGCAATTTTCATCATCGTTTTGAAAGTCATTGATCTCTAACTATTGATATTAGAACACTATTTATTGTTCATAATTTGAACATTTTCGACTCATAATTTATTCAGGAATCTGCCTGTAAAGTATGGTGGACCAGCTCCCTGTTTAACAGACATATAACAAATAACACTGATGACACATGACGTGGTTGGGAATCCTTTTCGCTGTCTTACTTGCCGGCAAAGCATAAAATAAAATTTATCGAGCTTAGAAGTGCGTCATTTAAACAAAACTGTTCTAATATTGAACTAAAACTAAAAAATATGGCTGTTTTGATAGATATATTATTGACACAGAAAATATTATTAGATCCCACCGAAGTTCTTCAGTAATCAATTCTTTACTGGTACAACTGTACAAAAAATGATTTAAAATATCAAAAGCAAAATATAATGACCTGCGACCTGACTACGTGAAAATGGCATAATTCCCAGAAGATTTCGTCATGAATACTTGACACTGTCCCATGATCCTAAAGCAGCTGATGTTTTTGCAAATCAAATGAGGATGATGCACAAGTATAGCACTGTGCATTTGGTGTATGTTACCAAAAACTTTAAAATTCATTTGTGCATAGATCAAATAAAGTACCTGTGCATTTATTTATCTTACAGCGTTTTATTGTAAAGAGAACATACTCGACAATGATAATTTATTGAATATTATTATGTCAAATATTCTTATCATTATAATTAATTTTTTTATTTATTCTTTGGGAGGGATTATAATGTGGGAATTCCCGCATTTTTAGAATATCATTAGTGTCGAACTTAATTGTTTCCAAGAATTAATATTAATAATTTTGTCTATTTCATTTGCAACAAATTGTATAGCTATCCTCTTCATTGCATGTATTACCTTTCATTGGTGTTTGAACAAAATTGTTTCTTAGAATCGTGCAGAAATACAAAATTATGTAGCATTTATTTTCAATAGTTTTCTTATAAAAACTTAATTGTTACCATGAATTAATATCAATAATGTGCTCTATCTCATTTACATCTAACCCTATAGCTATCCTCTTCATTGCAAGTATTACCTTTCATTAGTTTTTGTAAATTGCTTCTAGAATCGTTCAGAAATACAAAAAACTACAGCAAAGCAGTAATAATTAATCGATTTTTATAATAAGCGAAAGACATTAATAAAATAAATACTATATATAAAATTTTGTTCGTAAAGTATATTCCTTAAATGAGAAGAAAAAAATCTTCTGTAAAATTTTGTTTTTGTCAGTCATGTTTTGGCTATCGTGGGATGATATAGAAAGAAAAACACTTGTTCTTTTAGTTCTACATTTTTAATTTTTGAGACGCGTTTCGCCTTATGAGGGCATTGTCAATCTCATAAGATATTGATTGATTGGTAATGCCCTTACAAGACGAAACGCGTCTAAAAAAATTAAAAATGTAGAACAAAAAAACGAGGGATTTTCTTTCCATACGTGTGATCGCACAATCTTTTAAGGTGAAGACCTGATTTGTCCATTTCGATGAATCTAATCCTGCTTCATCAAAAAAGAAGGTGAAACAAAACTGATCACGCTCCTTGGAAGTAGCAGAATTATAAATATTGAGACTTAAAATTCCTGAAATTGATATCATTAGGTCAAAATATTGTAATAACGCTTCCGTCAATATGAAGAAAACGCGTTTTTACCTACTGACAATTTCAATTACAAACCTTTGTCGTAATTTTAAATATCATTTGCGCCTATCTTTGACATTTGACTTATATATGTGCCTACCTATGGGTACAAAGTTAAGGGATGTCACCAATAAATCGGTTTTGCTAATTTCGCGTTCCGTCATTTTTGCGGTAGGAACTTTTCTGCATTTGGGACATAAAAAAGATTTTAGATTATAATAATAAGTAAAAATTGGACTCGTGTCCCAATATACCGCTTTGTATATTTATACTTGAAATACGAAGTTTTATGCTACATAATACGTACTATAGATAGCATAAAACCACAGTATACTAAGAACAGTAATACGTCTTCATACAAACGGCCGCTACCCATTATAATGTGTGCGTGCGTGCTCGGCGCCGTGTATGCACGCACTGTGCCGCAAACATTGACATAGAATATGGGGGCACAAGGCGGCGGCAGTAAGGACCGTGCCTTCGGTGCCATTCGCGCTCGCAGCCGCCGCTTTAGAAAGAAAATGCTTCCTGAAAAAAATGATTTTTTTTATGTTTGTGGTGCTTTACTAAAAAGGTGTGTTGATTATCACAAAGACTGAGTTTTTAAAAGTCTACGTTGATGTTAATCAGCGTTCTTGCAATTTAAGTGTAGAAACTAGGTATACTAATTAGAGAAATTTTCGGGTTTCGTGTCTACCTTATCATCTCAGACGCTACGAATTAAAAGAAAGGGAGTAAAAATAAAGTGACAACCCCAGCGTCAATGCAAGAGTAGGCTAATAACTCGCCGATAGGCCGGAGATAAACTGCTGTTCTGGGTATACTGTGATAAAACGTTCGTATTTCAAGTATAAACATGCATATATTATATATTCGCGTGGCGAAGGTAACGTACCGAAACTTACACTAAAATACCAAAATCACAATAAAAACGAATTTGATTCTGATTAATATTTAATTATACACAAGTGCTTTTGTACAAAATCTTGTGAAATCATTTTGTACAAAAATTATACTGGATCTCAAATTGTACCACGATTTTTGATTTTAATAAAATATTAAGAAATCACTTAAATTAAAAGAAATGTTAGAAAAATCAAGAAAAAAATATATTTAAGTGACATATAACTACATTTAAACTCAGCACACTGACGAAAATTCATAATTTTAAGGAATTAACTTGTATTTTGAGCATGCGATGCATGAATTTTTTTTTTATAAACCTAATCCCAAAATACACATCGTTAAAATTAAATTTCGATGTAATTTTGAAATTATTATAATTTTGGAACACATTTGTGTTGACTAGACCTCTTTCCATTTAAGAAAGAAAATCGAATTAGTATGTGTAAGCCATGCGTACGACGCACGTTGTTTCATTGCGTTGGCGTTTACGGGTATAAACACCAACACAATGAAACAATTCGCATCATACGCACGGCTTACACTTACTAATTCGATTGTCTTTCTTAAATGGAAAGAGGTCCACCCGTCCGACCAATTAAAGTAGGTACTATAAGCTTTAAGAGAAATTAAAATAAAACACAAATTACTTTGTTTTCACCACTATATTAGATTAAAAACTCTACATGTTTCGAGAACAATGTTCTCTTCATCAGGATTATTGTGTACTGATGAAGAGAACATTGTTCTCGAAACATGTAGAGTTTTTAATCTAATATAGTGGTGAAAACAAAGTAATTTGTGTTTTATTTTAATAATAATGTCACCACAAAGTTCAAGCCTTCATACAGAAGAAGAAAAAATATTCTTCGAGCAGCTTTAAGAGAACTTAATAAATAAAAAAATGTCGATTCATAGGAATGTGCACATCCCTTCCATCTGTTGCGAATAACTTAACGTTTGTTTACGTTTTAGAGCATTCTCATTGGTTGAATTCATTAATTCCAAATCTGTCAAACTTAAAACGTCCCATTTGACGGCGTCACAATGTTATATAAATAGCTGTCAAGATCCAGATATAACATAAAGATCCAGACATTGCTATCTTCAGAATCGGGCCCGTTACCTGCCGAGATCTTAAGTATAAGTTTCCAAATTTTGAGTCCGATCAGTCAAACGGTACAGATTTTCTTCGAAAATATGTCAGGGGGAGGGGAAGGGGTAAGAAAATAGGGGGCAAATGATGCCAATGTTACCCGCCGAGTCCTAAAGAATAAGTTTCCAAATTTTGAGTCCGATCACTCAAACGGTAAAGATTTGCATCGAAAAAATGTCAGGGGGAGGGAAAAAGGTAAGAGAATAGGAGGGAAATGTTGCCTATGTTGCCCGCCGAGCCCTAAAGAATAAGTTTCCAAATTTTGAGTTCGATCGCTCAAACAGTACAGATTTGCATCCAAATTTATGTCAGTGGGTGGGGAAGGGATATGAGAATAGGGGGGAAATGTTACCCGCCGGGTCCTATAGCATAAGTATGCAAAATTTGAATCGAATCGGACAAACGGTGTGGATTTGTATAGAGAACATACAGACAGACATTGAGTTTTATTGGTTTAGATCTAGACCTCCACATCGAATTATATTTTATACAATTTACAAGTCTATGCCAATGAACTCTGGCAAGGGCGTTCTAGAAGATAAATATATATTTCCTAACCATCGCAAACCTTCGCCTATAATTTTTAATTTTTGTACTCATGATTTGGTGCTATTCCTGAAACTTTTAATGTATGTGCTTTTTGAAATTTATTTTATACTCATTATGTAAAAGCCTAATAGGGCGTAAAAAAAAAAAAATAAATAAATAAATAAACAAGGGATTTTTTGTGATCTATTCTTATGAATAAAATCTACCCTGCAGTCTGCAGTTGGGTCTGCCAGGAATTTAGGGAAGGATAATAAAAATGTATATTGTTAAAAATAATCCTCTCTACCAACTAAATCCCCACGACCAGAATGCCGGCTTTGCGCCTGTCTTAATTGTTTTTTAAATATGTTTTTTTTTCGAAATCTGCGTTAAGTCAAAAAATGTTTATTAAATCCTCATTAAATCTTTCATAGACACGTTTAAATTCTAGAAAAGGATGTGTTTCGTGGGGTCCATATCACCTGTTGGACGGAATTTGGGAGAGAATTACTCAATTACAGGAAATATACACATTTTCTTAGTTACCATCACTTCTCCGTCGTTCTCCTGGGAGGTAGGCAGAGTTCTAAAACTGACGTATTAGTTACTATTAAACCTGATGAAGCAGTAATATTAGAATCCGGATTATATTTTCGGTACCTACTCATAAATCTATACATTACGTAGGTTATGCGTCTTTCAGATTTAGCAGAATAGCTATAAAAAGGTCAGAATCTATATTTTAATTATTAATTTTCAGTCATTATTTGTTTTCCTGTGTGGCGTAGCTAGCCCGAGAATGATATAATTATTTAACTTTTTCGTCATGAGTTCCCTTCATATTAAATTCCTTTAAATTCTTATAAAACAATTTGATGTGTGTCTCTGCTTGTCGTCTTTTAAGCACAGCTGCTATATAAAATATGTACTTTTAATGCATTGATATCGTCATAATATCAGTCATAAATTAAAAATCTTGCTATTGCAAATTCGGTGCCTATATGTCTTTGAAAGGTCAAAAGTGTACACGTGTTACGTGGGTGAGTAATTGTATTAAAAAAATTGCCTGCTCCAGTAAAGACGAAAATACATGCCTGATGCGAAGATGACCTGAAATCTGACAGATCTTGTTATACCTATGTCTTTACACAACTCAGGGGCTCAATCCCACACTCTTCCACATGCTGTGAAGCTACATTCTCTAGGTAGGAGGTAAGAGACGATTCTTCCCTCCTTTCCTTTCTTTTCCTCCTTTTCGGATAGTGCTTCAGTCTTCTTCTGTAATCCAGTGTTTAGGAACCAAGTACTTTTTTTTAAATGCACCCTAAAATATTTTATGCCTTAGTCCACCCTGTCTTTTTTGTTGTGAGATAACTGCGGAGAAAACGTGTTTGGGAAGCCGTATATCGGCCCGATGAATGCAGAAGGTATCCTCCCCATCGTAATTGGTGGTGGATCGCTGTTTCGATTATGGAAACGTTTGAGATTGTAATATTATGAAACCGTTTATAAATATGTGTAAAATGTAAAAAGTTCACACATTTCTATATAATTGCATTCTTATCATGTCGCATTAAATCCATTATTAGCTTTCTGACCACCTTAAAAAATCTATAGTATCATCAAGAAATGGTTTTACATCATCTGGTGTTCAAAGGTAACTATTTAAAAAAAGAATAGGTCCAAGTGTACAGCCTTATGGCACGTCATAATATATATCTATCTATTTCTATAATAACCTATTACTAAGAAATTACTCACCTTATATGATAGAAGAAAAATTTGTAATATAGTTCTTCTTTACAAAATTGTAAATAATATGTTGGACAGCCCTGACGTTGTAGCGTGTATCAACTATAATATCCCGTCCTTACATAGAACTCGACAAATTGTAATATTTCGTCGCCAGAATTCCATTACAATTATCTGTCAAATGCTGTATTCAGTAGAATATTAAAAACTGGTAATGAATTTGGTGATATGGTTGACGTATTCAATGATAGTTCAGTGAAAATAAAATTTATACTTAAAGAGACAATATTATTTCTGCTGCTGTTAACATATACATGTAATAATGTGTAATATATATTTTTTTGTACACATTACTGCTCTGTATTTAATATTTTAAATTTATATTTTTAATTTTTATACTCATATTTTAATGCTTATACCTGATACTTTCACTGCTTATACCTTTTATTGCTTTGTATACATGTACTTTATATTCATATATTTTATATTTTACTGCTTATTTCCGATACTGTTTAATGTATATACTATTTGATTTTATGTATTATTTTTTTATATAAAAAAGCCTGTAATGGGCGTAACAAAGGAAATAAATAAATAAATTTCTAATTAATTTAAAGGTTGTCAATATCCAACCAAGTGAATAAAAGTATATTTTTCTTCTTTTTAGTAGCCTCATGGAACTCAGAAGTCCGCTGACGCTGCCACAAAATAGTGCAATCCATCCCTTTACAGTCCAGTCTGAAGTTGAAAGTAACATTTAAAAAAAATCTCCATTTTAATATTCCCCTCTGTCTCGATTCTGTTAACTTGGGTATAAGGGTTTTGTGCGTGTTGCGGGACTCCTCTACTTTTGGTGCATGTCCGCCCGCTGTAGTCTCTTTGTTTCATCGGAATATCTGGAGCGGTAGGTATACCAATACTGAAGCATCAGATTCTTTAACTTTTCCATTCTCCGGTTATATTATCTTGTATTGGGCCATAAACTGTATTATTGTGTTTGAAAAATGCAGGTACCTACATTATTTTTATATAATAATATATACCTACAATGTCAGCGTAATATTTAATTTTTTTTTACGTACATATGAATTCCACGGTTTAATCCTGTGGATGTGAAACGACATGCACACTGAAATGCCAGCCTGAAGAACTCCTTGGATGTCAAATAATTGTCAGGTGGAAAGTTTGCTTGTGTATTTCTCTGAAGCAAGACCACCATTCGCTGTGGAATCAGTGACTGACGACGTCATTGCTATGTTTGAATTAATATGGGAGTGTAAATAGTTTATTTTGGTCAGTGTAAAGTATTTTTGGAGTTTTTACCAATACACGCATATTTATTGAATTCGTTGACCTGTCCTTAACAAGCGCATGTCGGGGAATTTGACTGCATCCGGTTCCTGCGATGCATTTTGGTAAATTCGACAAAAAAACTCTCCCTCTTTTAAATTAGGGCGTTTCGATTCGGGTTCCAGACAAAATTGCAGCGCTCGATCGAGACCCCTGATTACCTTTTTGCTGCTTTATTTATAACGATTCAGGTTTTTATCCTGAGTTTAGTGGCGCAAAGGAATTGTAGTGCGATATTTTTTTTTTTTTTAAGAAACTGACAATCCCCGACAGTCGTTTAATCATTCGATCAGTCACTGTGCCATCCACTATGCGCCAGTTTTTGCATAGATACTTTAGTATCGAAATTATATAATATTAGGTCGAAATTAAATTAATTAATGTGTTTGCTTTTAAAATGAATAAGGTGTACAGCGATTATAAATATGTCCGTCCCTCTATTACATTTACATTGTCTTAAAATTGGTAACCAATTGAACATTACGAAATTAAATGTTTTGATCTCAGTAAGTCTGTAAATCAGTAAATCTGTGATCACATTAAATAATTACAACAAAAACCTTGACTTGTATTCTACAGAAAGTACCAAAAACAATTCGGTGTATCTAACGATGTTATCGTAATATGTGTTTGGAAAATCAAAAATACAATTCTTGAAACTGCTAATGTTAGTAATACCCGTAAATATATTTTCAGTATGTCTAATTGGAATTAAATCTAAAATTCAATTGACAATCAAAAATGCTATCTTTTGCTACTATTGATCAAATATAAATATTTATTTTGTCGTATATAATTGAACATAAACGTAAACATATTTTAATGTCGACTACCCGGTTTTGATACCATTATATCTTCATCAGAAAAAATGCACATGAACTAATCCATAAAACAAATGAGCTATCATTCAGTCATAGTGTGGATTACTGCAATAGTATCTACGCTGGCCTACCGATGTTTCAGCTCGATAGACTACAATATGTTCTAAACGCTGCAGCACGGATAATATATGGAACGTCAAAATTCTCGCACATAACATCCCTTCTGCGAGAATTGCACTGGCTTCGTTTTCCTGAGAGGGTAGAGTTCAAACTGTGTTGGTTGATGTACAAGGCAACTCATAACATGGCGCCTCTATACCTTCAGAAGCTCTGTATTCCAGACAACATAAATGGGAGACGTCAAACTCTTAGGTCAGCGTCTACTTCAGCGGTGGGAAGGGTAGTGAAATCGGCAAGTCAGTTCCAGAAAACTAGATTCAGCGAACGGGCATTTGCGGTGGCGGGCCCCAAAGAGTGGAACTCTTTGCCCTCCCTGATAAGAAACACGGATTCAGAGACTTTATTTAAGAAAAGACTTAAAACGCACTTGTTTACAAATCTTTCCCAGAACCTTTTTAATATTCGTTGTTTTCTTTTACTATTTTATGTTTTGAGCTGTTTTTTTTTTCTCTTTTCTTTTTCATTTTGTTATACTATGATTTTAGTATGTAAGAGTTTTTTGTGTGTAAAGTGCCCTTGAGGTGAAATTTTCATAAAAATGGCGCTATATAAATACTCCAATATTATTATCATTATTATTTATTATTTTAGTGTGGGGGTGTGTGTGCATAAGTAAAATTTATTGATTTAGGTGAATGCTTAGAATTTTTCGGATGTTTCCTCCAATTTTTCGGACACGTATAACTTTGAGAAGCTGGTGGCGAATAAAAAGCGGAAGGACAGAGGGAAAGTACCTGAAAGGTGGTCAAGATTCTCAATAATGAGGACATTAAAACCGACATAAAAAGAGAAAGAAGCAGTATTTGTCAATAACATTTCCCTTAATTGAAGTAGGTACGACTTGATACCGTAACGCATATCTATTTCGGATCCAGAAGATACATTTGATAGAAAATTAGGCTTAATTTAATCACTGAATCCATAATTACAGAAGCAATGAAGATGCCCGGTTTTTAATGAGAAGTAGGTACAAAGAGCATTAACTTCTCAAGTTACCCTGAAGTAGTTTAATTCTAAGTGTATTAGTAGTATTTGAGTAGCTTGTTGGTCGTGTGGTTAGGACTCTCGCCTCGTGATCCAAAGGCCGCGGGTTCATAGCCCAAGCGTTTAGCTTAGTTTGAAAATAGTAAGAATATGAATGCGACACGTAATCCTTCGTATTCGTACCTCTATTTTAATTTTTTTTTTAAATGTGTCTGGTTTAGCAATCTGGACACCACATTATCTAACTAATACCGATCCTACTGACCAAGGTAAATTGTGAAGTTCCATTAAAGACAACTCAGCTTAAAACTCCATTCTACGGGGATAAAACATTTGACAAGAAAAATGGTGAAACTGCACCCTTAGAAGGAAGTATTGCACCTGTGAGAATCAATTAATTATTTCACACTCTGAGTGCAAAAATAACACCTTTCCAAAGTATACATTCTGAGATAAGGAGACTTAAAGTTTTTTATTCTTGTAATTCAAATAGTTTTTAAGCATCAAATATTATACGTTGGCTTATAGCTTGAAAAAACATGATTATTGTTTTCATATTTCTTATAGCAATATGAAAACAATCAATCACTTTTCAAAAGGGATCTTTGTAATCGATTTAAAGAAAAATGTATCAGTTTTCATAGTAAAAAATAATGAAAAGTCACAAAAAGATCTTTTGGTACGTACTCATAGTAGAACTAACGATGTACAAAAATGTTTTTTTTTTTAAAGGTGATCGTCGCGCGCTCGGGTGCAATTTATACAATGGTTAGATATTACAAAATGTCATTAAAGCTGTTCAATTTGTATATGGATAATTGTGTGGAAAACTAGAATCAAGGAGCGAAAATGAGCGAGGTCTAGTAAAAAAATTGCTCTTAGGTTTTCGCGGCCGTACAGAATCTTGTGGTTTGATTTTCCCATGGGTATTCTGTCGTGTTTCTATGACCTTTCTTGTCGATGTGATGTGTCGGTGGTGTGTCATTATGAATACTAATGATGTTGTGGTTAAGTATTGACTTGCAATACTGTGTAGACGAGGTTCTTATGATGGAATCTGCGATGTGATTCGAAATGTCGCGTCGGACAGAAAGGTCGTACAAACCCGGCAAACCCCAGAAAACTTAAACCAGAAGAGGTCTGTAGTAGTGGAAGGAAAGTGATGATAAATGTTAGCAAGTCAAATGTGATGGTATTCGAGAAAGCGAAAAGCAACACAACTAAGTAGTGGTAGGCGATAAATATGTAGATGAGCCTGGGAATTATGTTTGATAGGAACAGAAGAAGCACAGTGAATATGATTAAGAAAGATGAAGAAAGGATGGTGAGAACGATATAATGACGCGAGTGTTGATGGCACCAGAAATACGGAACGTCGCGGAATCAATGGACATGCAAGAGAAGATATGCGAATGTGGTTGAGTCGAGAGGTATGTACGTATTAAATAAATAAAATGAATAGTATTGCTTCTCTGCATAAGCCCGCGTAGAATGAGCGTGATCTTAAGTTTGTTAGTTAGATTACGATATATCTACACAAACAAATTAACTGACTACAAAAAGCTCATTATAAACCTCGAAAAAACACTAAAAAATAACACAATAAACACCTTTGCTGAATTACAACTCATCATAAATGAAGAGCTAAACAAAACAACCCAGACAATAAAAAGAAAATATACAAACAGTATTAAAGAAGGATGGCTGACAAAAGACATTTTCCAAAAGATTAAAATAAGAGACGAAGCATACAAAACAATGAAAAACGAAATGCATAGCTCCGAACTTATAAAATATTATAACTACTGCCAAAAAGACGTAAAAACATCCATAAAAAAAGCAAAAAAAGATCATTATAGTGCGCAACTAAACAACGCTGAGGGTAACAGCATAAAACTCTGGAAAATTGTGAATTGCATTGTATCTCACTCAGACATTAAAAAAACAAACATAAAGAGAATAAAGAAAGAAGATGGAACTATCACAGAAGATCCGCAAGAAATAGTGAAAACCATAAACACTTTCTTCTCTACAGTCGGAGAAAACCTAGCAACACAAATCAACGAACCGAAAAAAGCAACACCACCACAAGACCCAAAAACAAACGCCTCAATGTACCTCAGACAAACCACAGACAGAGAAATCAAGCTAATAATAAAAAATCTCAAAAAAAATGCATCCCCCGGATATGACAAGATCAAAACATCAACACTCAAAATCATACAAGACACAGTAATACCCACCATCACAAGACTCATAAATAGACACATGAAACTCGGAATTTTCCCCAATGAGCTGAAAATAGCCAGAATAACCCCAATACACAAGAGTGGCAAAAAAGACGAAGCCAGCAACTACAGACCCATAGCAAACCTCACTGTATTTAGTAAAATATTTGAAAAAGTAATACACAAAAGACTACTCGAACACTTGAATAAACTCAACATACTGACGAAAACACAGCACGGCTTTCAAGAAAAAAAGGGAACCACAACAGCCATGATAAACTTATTAAATTACTTACAGACAAAAATTGACGAAGGAAAAAGCGTGACCGGACTCTTTTTCGATTTTAAAAAAGCATTTGACACGGTACATCTGACTACCCTAGTCAACAAATTATCAAAAATCGGAATCACTGGCAACGTCCTAAACATTTTCGACAGCTACCTAAAAGACAGAAAGCAATACACCACACTACACGAAACCACAAGTACATATATGAATGTCAGCTATGGTGTCCCACAGGGATCAATCCTAGGACCATTACTCTATATAATATACATAAACGACCTGGAGCAGCTAAATATTAGAGGCAAAATAATACTCTATGCGGACGACCTCGGAATATTTTACGAAAACAATAATGACATAGAAACCACAAAACAAATCATCAAAGACATAGACATATTAACTGAATGAACAAAAAGAAATATACTAACCTTAAACGCTCAAAAATGTAACTACATTAACTTTGAGGCCAAACGGAAAATGCATAAAATGGACATAAAAATACATAATGAAACACTTACTGAACTAGAAAATACCAAATACTTAGGACTCAACATAGACAGACAACTCAAATGGACCTTTCAAATACTGACTCACTGACAAAATTGACCAGCCTATTCCACAAAATACACGAAATCACACCAAAGACCGCAAAAATTCTGATGTACCAGGCATACGTCAAGAGTAGAATAGAATACTTGATACCCTTCTGGGGAACCGGAAACAAAACTAACCTAAACAGACTCCAATGACAGCAAAACAAGATATTAAAAATGGTCTATGTTCTGAAATACCGGACACCAACTGAAACTGTATACCGTATAACACAACAATTAAACATCGAAAGCATTACAAAAATCGAAACACTTAAAATCATTCACAAACTAGCAATTGGCGAAATACAAGACGAAGACATAAAATTAGACAAAATACACGAAAAACACCAACACAACACTAGAATGGCTCAAAACTATCACATAACACACGCCAAAACAAAAACAGGACAATCCCGACTAATTTGCAACGGACTAAAACTGTACAATGACTTGCCACAGCAGACCAAACAACTGACCACTGACAAATTCAAAAGAGATGTGACAAAAATATTAAAACTCGGCCAAATATAAAAAAATTCCTTTGTATCTAAATTATATTATTATATTTTCTTATATTTGAATCATGTAAATGTTACCCATAAACCTTTTACTACTTTTTCCTCTACTTTTTAAATAATAAAAAAAAAAATATGGTGAAAAAAAACATTAAATTATACATATTTTTTTAATGTATACCTGTCACCAGCGTCATGTCACAAGCGTTTCATAAAAAATATAGTGTGACAGGAGGCTCCCATTAAGAAAAAAATGAACTGAATAATATAATTTAGTTTTTCTTGGTTCTACTGTGCAAAGTGTGTAAGCGCCGTGAAATGAGAATGGCAAATAGATTAATGTGTATATTGTGTTTGTTACCGTTAGATCAGTAGGAGCAGAACACATACCACTAATAAACTATTACTAGAGGACAACAATGAACTAGGGCGACCACACGCTCTGTTTTAGTGAACATACTATTGTAACGCCAACACCAGCCGGATCTCATAGATGGCACTTGAAGGTTATGTCTGGTTTCTAGTTACTTTAAGAACTAGAGACAAACAATATTGAAAGATGGCACCACTTCATTATCTTATAATATGAATGCTCTACAAATGGTGTTCAGTATTGTACGTGTTTCAATTGCCTGCTTAAAAAAAAAAACAAATAACGAAATCTTATAAAGTAGCGAGAAGTACACATTATACACATACAATATTATCTACCGGTTCTTTATAAAAATAATGTATTTAATATTTATATACGTTTACTAATTTATAATATACACATGTGTTTTAAAATTATCTGAGAATCTTGCCACATGCATACTCTTTTTTAGTACTGGTCAATCTAGCGGTCATTTCGCAATTGCGCATGCACGGAATATGTTAAACACTGAAAGAAATATGGAAATATTTACTTACTTAAGTAAATATATATGTTTAACGCATTAAAAAGCTAGTTTTAGTTTTAAAAATGTTATATTCCAGTTTGAATCAAGTCGCAGACTTTATATTATGGAAACGCGTGCGTTACATACATTGTCTATGGTATATTAGTTAACTGTTATATTCATGTCCTTCAGATTAAAACGTCGTATCCCGAATGTCGTTTTTCGGACATCGTTTATCTTTTTTTTTAAATATATTTTCCACAGCATTAATAATTTGAGGACACTGCACAAATAACAAACATGTCATTATAGGAAATTTGTCCTCAAAAATGCAAAATTAGTATATCGACTTTAATAATTGTTTTTGATACAACCTTTTTTAAATTTAGCCTTAGAATATCCTTTTTAAAATTTGATTGTTTTGCTATGTACCTTGGGAATTCGAGACAATGTATGTTCAGAGATGGCAGTACTTTGCTTCGTATCCCATTATAGGAATGTTACCAACAATATTTAAATACCTTGGATAAGTAATAGGTGATCATAAGGTGGTCTTAAGGTGTTAAAAGAATTCAAACATAAAATAAAAAGGTGGCTCTTTGGTGTGGGTAGGACGAAAAATGAGACCAATGTGTCATCCATATTAATATAGTCAATACAGTCCATATTAATATAGTCACAAAATTGTTTTGCAATGAAATTAAAGCTGTCATGTATGACACATTGCTTTCATTTTGTAGTCTGCCTACATTTGGTATCCGCTTTGTTGGCTTCTGTTTGAATAATTTTACTCCCTATATACAATGTCTAAATGTATAATTCTTTAATATATAGTCTTTTGTTTATGTTTTATTTCTTACAGACAATATATAAATCTTATTTTTAATATTATATATATATATATATATCACTTAAATATAAATATAATATATATATCTATATCTCTATAATATATGTGTGTGTGTATGTATATGTATATGTATATGTATATATATGTAGATGTATATGAGTGTATATTTGTATGTATGTGTGTATATATGTGTATTATATATATATTGTATCTTGCTAATGTTCAAACTTAAAAAAAAAAAAACTGTACAGGTAGTTGCTTCAGAGCAGATATTGTCTAGTGAAGCAACTACCTTCATTTTTATGTATAAAGAAATTTAAAAGAAATAAATAAAAAAGAAAAAAAAAAATATTCTCCTTTGTTCCGGTATTGTGTTAAAACATCATATTCTGAGATCTTAAATACAATTCTTTTACCTTCGCTAACAGGTAAAACGGTAAAGTAGCTTGCAGATGATCTGCCTGGATGCCCACAAAGGAGCTCGCTGGTACACCACTAGTGACGAGAGACAACCTCGGATATCTGCTCAACGAAGCATAGAGGCCCGGGATCAGTCTCAAGAGGATATCTGGCTATGACCTTGCGCTTCGTGAGCGTGGTGTGCGCGCAATTATTCAGCGGACTTCACCAGATGGGGCGAGTGGAGCTCGGTTGAAGAACCTTGGACTTGGAGATTGGAATAACGAAATATTGTCTATTTATCTGTCAAATTACCCGCAATTGTGTTGCCCGATATTTGTACGTATCATAAGCAAGGTACTACTGTATACATTAATAATTTATTGTTGTCGTATTACTCGTACAAGCAATGATATTTTTAAATCAGTAATTTCTGTTAAATGAATTTTAAAAATTATTAATCCTATTATTTTTTTTTCCTATCCTATCCTAGTATTAGCGCTAAGAAAAGTATTGCATTTTAGGTCGCGGCGTAGTAAGCGTAGTCTTCTAGTCACATTTTTATTTTTAAATATTTTAAAATAAACAATAGGTATGTCAAATTTTAAAAATATCGAGAACTTTTCTCAACAGTCGTATTTCAAATTTTATTTTTTCTATCCTTAGTTACCTCCGATAGACAATATTTGTCATAGTATTTCTAATTTTCTCTGGCATTAAGGTACTGATACACATACTTATTAGTGGCACTTGAGCATGCGCAGTATTGACCTTCTTGAGCCATTGCTATTTAGTGGCATGTGTGTACGCACATTGCGGTTGATTTATGAGCATGCTTATTTGATTTGCGGGTGGATGGGGTATCTTTTGAGCATGTGTGAACAGGCTTGCTTATGAGCATGCTAATGTCATTCGCGGCTAGTATCAATGCGGTCTTCTCAGTCCGCGACAGATGAAACAAATATGGCGTGTTGGGGAGATGACAAAACATTACTTTTCGTGACTTATTACAGGAATCACGAATGTCTGTGGAATACTCGGTCACCGCTGTGTAAAAATAATATAGCAAGAAATAATGTTTATGAAACTTTATTAAAAGACATGAATGATTCAAATCTTACAATAAAAATTATAAAAACTAAAATCAAAAAACTCTGGAACTATTTTGATTTATTGGTTCACTTGAATTTTCTATTTCAGTTTGTAAAGCTTCCATTTTGAATAAGAGCGTCTCCATTCTATGACAAGAGCATGCCAGTAATAAGCATGTGTGTTTGATTAAACCCAGGAACTGTTTTGATTTATTGGTTCACTTGAATTTTCTATTTCAGTTTGCAAAGCTTCGATTTTGAACTAGAGTTCCTCTCTATTCTATGACAAGAACATGCCACTAATAAGCATGTGTGTTTGATTGTTAGCTTTGAGCATGCTAATAATCAACAAGTGTGTATAGTTGTTAGGGCATGCTAGTTTTGAGCATGCTAATGAGCTTACTCAAAGAAGCGTGTGAATCTGTACCTTTACACAATCGCATAATAAACTTCTGAGATCTGGTCACCTTCCTGAATAGCTCATTCTATTTGTGCCTCAAGTGTCATGTTACATTGATGAAAGGTAAGGTCAGATTGACGAAAAATTAAAGAGAATTTCGTCAGTAAAAACTAAACACTTGTTGAGTTTATAATGTTTATAGATGCCGGTCACCCTAAACATAAGAGTCATTTTCTCGTGCAATTCACCAACTGTGTCATTGCAGCTGGATAAAGATGGTGATGTGACTTTAACGACGTTCACACAATTTTATATTCAATTGGTTTTGTTGTGACAGGGCTAAGAGCGGACCACGCGCGAAGTGTGATTCACGGCCGCGCTCATTAGTGCAACTGTGCGCTGTAATACATACAGGACGGTAACTAATTCAGTCAGCACTATGGATGCACAGTTGGGTGGCATTGTTGCGAGCGAAAAGTGATATTAAGTCATGCCAACAATTCGGCTGAATTCGTGGAATTTAAAAAAAATACATTGCGTACATTGGATAGGTATGAAGTACTCTGGAAAACGTTTAACTCTTCTTGCATATTGGGAATGTGGTAAACATATTTTAATAAAGATTTTTACCGGGGAGAACCTAGGCTACCGAAATTATGTAACGTAGGAAGTATCGAGAGTAACACTATTGGACCTAGTGCGATGTACAAACATAATGGAGACATTTTGAATGGAACCGCTACTTCTACGCATACAAAGGCCTCAATTATGGAGGTTTGAACACGTCTTACGAATGCTGGAAGAGCGACTATCGAAATTTGTCTTCTTGGTAACTCCGGCGGAAAAGGGCCGGTGAGACGCCCCAGACTAAACTAGTAAACATCTAACTAGTATTTTAAACTTTTTTGGCTCCATATACGCGTTGTTGTTTTCATGACTCAGTTTTCTAATTTATAAAAAATCGATGGGAGCACAGCTGTACTACGCTTCGAGCTTTTTAATCTAGAACGACATCTGGGGTTATTTGAAAAAATGAAAGCAACGAGTATTATTGATCATAAATTTATTTTACTTGTGTTAAATCTTTGGTATTAAATCCTGGTGTTACGGGTATGATTGAAATAATACTTCTTCAGGTCTCAAAGAATCACTCCCTTTATTTGCCCGCAGCAACGTAATAATAGTGACAGTGGAAATCTGGTATGTGTCATTCTGTTGACACCCCTTTTATCTCCCGGCTGAGCCGAGGATGTCGATACCATTAATCCCGTTCTTTAGTTATTGATGACATCGCTTCATAACGACGACATCAACTCCAAATCTGTTACCGACTGAATGAGGACGTTTTGTATGGACCAATTAAAAGTCAGAATGAGCTCACGCGAAACCTCGCGATCTGTCAAATTAACCGTAGGTACCTACCGACATTACACTTGGTTATTACTGCGAGTAACGTGCAACAATAGAAACAGTATGAGACTTCGTACAATCGGCCTTATGCGTGGGGCATAAAAGGAAAGTCAGTCATCGATGAGGATAAGGTAGGTAGGGGAGGAGGGGGCATACTGGGGTAGCGGGGCATAGCGGGGAATCCCTATGACAGCTCGAACGAAACGCCGTGCAATGTTTCAAAGGGCTCGCTTTAATTGGTCGTCATTCGGCACGTGACCTTCACGTGCGATCCACGCCATTTTGACAGCCGTTTATGCTATACAAAAAAAGATTGAAAAACAGTGTTTTCGTTGAAAAAATACGTGAAATTAAACAGCGATTCTTTCTAGAAACTCAATTATATATTGTGGTGGTTAATTTTTCGTTTTGAAGCAGTACCTTCTGGACTTCATAATTAAAAGTATAAGATTGTCTGTGAAAAAGGTAAGATTTTGTCAGTTTATGTTTTGTTGTTAAGGTAACAAAACATTTGCTATGCTATATGGGGGCATAGCGGGGCAAATGCCATTTTACGTTTACTATTCACTTTATTATTAGATTTTTTATCGTAATCGTCAAAAACATATCTGTGAAAAGCATTTTTTTCAATATTTCTGACTTTTTTTTACAAAACGTTGAAGTACCTAACATTAATATGAAAAAATCATTCATTTCAGTAAAAGTTAAATAAAATAATAAAATCCTTGAAAAAATTCCAATTGGAATTGGAAGGTTTTTATCATTTGTTGACTTGTATTAAAGGGAATGAATTTTTCATATTATATGTAAATTAATGTAGACAGTCCAACATTTTGCAAAAAATAAGTCAGAAATATTGAAAAAAAATGCATGCCTTGATGTCGCATATCTCCGTAAGTATTGACATTAAGCCATGACTGCTTGAACATTTTCGACTCATAATCAAGGCAAGAATATAGTCCTGCGAGGTTATTAATGTTTTCCGAATAGCTCTGTATATGTTCGTTGACGTAGGTTGTATAGGTTTGGTACATTAAACACTTGAATGTTGCATATTTTTTGACATTGAAAATTCGTACCAAAAATGTATTTTTTCGTCAAATATCTTATAGAAGTATTAAAACCCACGCGGCGTTCACGAGCTAGCCTGGTTTATAAAATAAGTCATTTGTTGACTTATCTTCTGACGCAAGGAATCATGTATAAGCATTTAAAATTATAAGTAAACTAACATTAATTAAGTATTTCAGCCCATTTATTCATAATTTGACTTTAAACAGCTGAAATGTTTTACATAATGGCTTGAGGCAAAACGAAGTTTATTTCTAATAATGTGGAACATCATAAATACAGATAAATGCCTTTTGATAACAGAAATTTTAATCTATATTCCTAAGAAAAACTATTTTTTCATCACGTATTAAGAAATTCATATACATAATGTTTCAGACGACACAGCGTAGTAACACTTTTATTAGTGCGAAGAGTAAAGTGAACAATATCATTGATACCACTAAAAAGCTTACAGTAGCCGGCAAACATCTTGAAATTCTGCGGCGTAGTGGGGGGACGTTTGCGCATCTACCTTTCTACGAAACGAGACCCAAATTTCGCCTTCTGCGCATTCCCCCACTTAGCCAAAGAATTTCATGAAGTTTGCCGGCAACTGTAAATGGCATTGGACCTTCAAGACGCAATAAAAATCGATTGTAAAAGAATATTTATGAATGGTATCAACGAGACAAAAGACGCTTAAATGCTTGATAGGTATCAGAAATTACGGGAGCAGTGGGAGTGACACGGAAAGGATTAGCGGAGGAACGAAGAGAGGGGCCGAGTAATGGAAAGGCTTGACTTTATAACATATCTGATGTATTTTGTTTTATGTAAAAATATATTGTGCTCAAATTACGTTACGAGTGTGAAAAATCCGAATACGTCTAATATTAAAAAAAAACACTTTCTTTATATTCGTATTCTTTCTTTTATGGACACTAGGGGTATCGTCGGTCGCTTTGAAACTTTAATGTTTACATGCACCACCCTATTAAGGCTCGATTGGAGTTTTACAATCTTCGAAACACTCTTGTAAGCTTATTATATTAAGTGTTCTATTTTTACTCCCTTTATATTAACTCGTGGCGTCTGCTTGCTTGCTTGCCGGTTTGCTGTCGAAAAAACTTTGGATCGATTTTTTACTCTTTTCCTGTGATCCAATCGAGCTGAAACTTTGGAAGCAGACTCGTGGCTACAATCCAGAAGATCTATCAAATTTTCATTAAAATAAAAATAATTATAGTATAAATTTGGATTTTTCAAATTTTTAATAGTTTTTCCAAATTGGAATTATTACAAAAGTTTGATTGCTAGCAAAGGCGGCCCGATAACGTCGCGGAATATTTTCTAAATTTGAATTACTCCGTCGGTATACATAATAGGTACTTCACTACGATTTTCGAAAATCTAAATTGACTGAATAATGTTTTTAGAATTTAATCTTCAAAGCATGAAGTGTCTTATCAAAGCACAAAACATCTGACATTTTAGAAATATATTAAATTACTGTAAGTTTAGTGTTATGTTATATTTAATTCGTCTTTAATTGTTGTTATATTTTACAAATAAAGGGAGTATAATAAAAACTTGGTTTTTATGGGTTACCTTTTTAACACTTGAAATTGCTTTTTTCGTTTTCTCAGAATGATATTAAATGACAAAATAAAACCATTATAATAAGAATCAAATAGCTTGATCAAAGTTATATTTTGTGTTCGAGGTGGAACTGTACCATATAAGCCAGGTCATGGTAAAAATTAGCTTTACTCCATGCCAATTTTTTTAGGTCGCGACAAGGAATATAATCTCGCAACAATAAATCAAAAAGTGTTCGTTTCAAGGGGAAGCATTTTTAATTTATCCGAAAATCAAGGAAATCATCTCATCCACCCAGAAGCTAATATTCAAACGCTTTGAAATATTAAATCTCATTAAGCGAATAAATGCCCTTTTAATTAAAGAAAAATATTTAAAAAATCTTTCATCAAAGATTCAATTAAAAATATAGAAGCCTATTAACTATGCTACCTATCATAATACGAGGAATTCTATTTTTTTTAAAGTACAATTTTTTTTATCCATTCATACACATATTCAAAGTATGTATTACTTTATCTTGAATATGAAAAAGAAAATACGTTTGTCAGAAATAGAAAAACTCTCGGATAGTGAGCTCTGGCGTTATAAAACCAACTTATTCCTTCTTTTTTCCTCTGGCGTTATAAAACCAATTTATTCCTTCGCAACATTTTCAATTTTTTTCAGTCATTTTCATCGTGAGTTTTGAATGTTTGAAAAAATAAAAATCAAAATTATCAAAAAGTCAGATAAGAGACTAAGCTGTTTGTTCCACATTTTTCAATTGTACAACATAAGTCAATCTACTGAAGAGACAAAATAACAGCTTTAACGAACACGTGGAGAAAATTTATTAGAATTTGTCAAGACTCTCATGCTCAATGATTAATTTGTGATAAATAAAAAATGACTTCATTTATTTTGGATATCAGAAAAACGCTATTTTAGCGTTTTTCAGTGTATATAATAATAAACAATAACTTTATTGCGCGTCCGTCCGTTAAAAGCTTAAAAATATTTATATATATATATATGCACATATCGACGGTCCCTACGTATATTGTCGAATCTGCAAAAATTCTTCTTCCGTTTTTACCGTCTTAAAACATTCAATTTACGTTATATTTTCGGACAAAGTTAAAAAAAAAAAATTCGTGTTAAACAAAGCACGTACTAAAGGAAAATTAAACCATTTTTGAACATTATCCGAAAATATAGAGTAATCGAAACTTTTAAAATAGTAAAACGAAAATGTATTTTTTACAGATTCGACAGTATACCGGGGATATATTGGGACCGTCGATACGTTCTGAGAACACTCTCATTTTTGATCTGAAGAAAACACTGGATATTTTCCACAGAGGAATAATTATTAATTAAGACAAATTATAAAAGTCTCACATAGATGTATTTATTTATATGGGAAACGTGTTTGGGAATATTTATAGGGTGGCCACAGGGCTGATGACTTGTATGACCTAACTTAAGTGATTACTTTACACAATGAAACGTTCACCAATTCCACCGTAAAAAAATAAAGGACCATAGTGTCTCTAGTATAGTCAAATATTTGAAAGAATACAGATTTAGAATAAATATAAAACTTTAAAAAATTTACGATGTGTGCATGTTCTTACGGTGGACTTTGTAATGTTGCATTGTGTAAAGTGATCACTTAAACCAGCTCATGCATGCCATAAGCCCTGTGGCCACCCTACAAATATTTCCATACACGTTTCCCGTATAAATAGCTTCGTCTTTGTGAGACCTTTATAATTGATCTTAATTAAAAGGTATATAAAGTTTATTTCCATAAAAAAGATAATGCTATAAAAAACAAAAATAATAATTATAATGTTTTAATGTTTATATTATAACGATGATAATATCTGTATAAAATTCATCATAAAATTTATGACTGTATTTTAGAACATGATTCCGCAAGTTTTAGAACCTTTCGTGTAATAACTGAAGATTATTATTATTAAAGGTTAACGTCGGAAATAGTTCTTTAGGTTTGCTGTCTGTTTTTACCAAGCAAATCCATCATAATAAAAATTGTTTTTCGAAAAAACTTTGTAACATCGCATTTATAAATGTCATATGCAAGATAAATATGTCAGCAAATACTACTGTCACACCTGCTGCCTACATTGTTCTAGAATGTAAAGAATGATCATGAAAGCGACACATTTTGTAATGAGTAAAGGTTAGTGAAAGGTTATTAAAAAAGCTGTGCGTAACTAAAATTTACACATTTGTATTATGTTAGGGTGCTTCAAAAATGTATATAATTTTTCGATTATTTTTATTCTATGAGGCACCCTTTCATGTTTTCATGTATCTAAAAACCTGTACAGTATTTTTTCAGATTTTCTAAAGGAGTTTTAGGGGTTGCACCAGTTATGAACTAAAAAAAATAATTGGTATTTAAGCTGTAAAAATTAATTTTAAGCAAACTTTTATGATAATTTAGCTAAGCTTTCGATTAAAATCAATGAAATAATTACATCAAACATTTGAAAAAAAGGATAAATTAAAAGTAATAATAATTATTCAAAATGACGCATGACGCATGACGTCAATGTAAACTTTTTTGAGTAAGGAAAATTTTGTCAACAATCTTTAACAGCCAAGAGCAAATATTAACACCTGTTGATCGTGAAGACGATAGTTTTCACACCACGGCACCGCCACCGCGCACCGCACCGATGGCCCTACTACTGATGGCGCTACTTCCCTCTTTAATATATTATTTAATTTCTTAGAATGTACAAAAAGCTTTATTTTAGTCATCATCATCCTTCCATGTCCTAGCATTCAAAAAATTGCAAGAAACAGCGGTTGTGTTGAAAAAATTCAATGTATGATTTTAATAAAATGCTCTAATTTTTACACGCAACGAGACCATTTTTGAGGGTTGTCCACTTTGGAGAACCTTCCAATCATTGATTTTTGAGGGTTCAGAATATTTTGAGTTTGTTCAAATCTTTCAGAACAGTGCTGGATTTATGTCACAGAGACATTATTAATCAATTAGTGTATATTATAGATATCTCACAGAGACGAAACTGTATTAATTATGGGAAAGTAGGTATAGAAGTCATTTTGGGTGTACACAGGACTTATGACCTGTCTTTTTATGGTTGGCTTAAGTGAAAATTGCTCCCAAAAATTCCGTAAAAAATCAATGTAGATTTTCTCATTAGCGACATCTGTGGGGATTTAGGGGAATGAAAATGGAGACAGGTCATAAGTCCTGTGTACACCCAAAATGACTTCTATACCTACTTTCCCATAATTAATACAGTTTCGTCTCTGTGAGATATCTATAATATACACTAATTGATTTTTGAGGGCATTGACCATCCCCTGTTTAGTTTCCAAGGAATCTTCATCACCGAAGTATGCGAAAGCAACAAGTTTTTCCTTCCGACAGATAGCGAAGATGTCATTTTCCGAGTTATTTTAACTCACATCACTTGTAAACGCCATTATATGGCACGATCCTCAATTCTGTCTACTAACAAAGGTACGTTATTTTTTAAAAACTTTAGTTGCGATACATGCTTCCTATCCTATCCTATCCTACGGGAGTCGGGAGAGGGCTGTGTTCAACCTACCCGCGGCTTATTCATAGTGCATGCAGCGACATGCTTGGCCCTAAGCGGCGCATATTTACGAAATTTTGATCAATGGTAGCGACCCCTAACATTAATTTTAATGAGCAATATAAAATACGTATATACATATATTTGGCTATTGAAAGCATATAAAAGTTCGCCCCGACAAAAAAAAAACTTTGTTTTTTGAAGCACTTAGTAGGTCCACCCGCAAACAATTCAAAACTCCCATGCTACTGTGTCGATTGATACCACCTAGTGTAAAAAATGTGTAAATTATAAATGCGAGTTTGTTTTGCATAACTTTTAACAAAACTGCCCCATACGTAGGTCTACCAATTAAATGTAATAACTTGCGCCTCTCGCGACGCGCGCTGTTCCGAATACACGTCTTTGCCTGATATGTATTTACAATTTGCGGTACAGATTTGCATCGAAAATATGTCAGGGGGAGTGCGTATCGGACGTGATGCGTTGCGTTATTATTTGAATATGGACACATACATTCACATACAGACATACACACAGACACACACGCATACACCCACACATACACACACAAATATACACACTAAACACATCACGTTTAAGTAACAAATTTTATAGGTATTATTATGCGATGTGTGACGATGTTTCAATTTTTTTATTTGTAAAACATTTTCTTTCATTGTAGGCTTCAATTCGAATAAATAAAAAAATATGGTAAAATACGCGAAGCTTAATGGTAGTTATTATGTTACATTCTGATGTACCTGATAATTTCTTGACATTTATTAATATTTTCTGATTGAAAATTTAAATCTAATAACAACAAAAAACACGTGTTATCTAAACTCGATCGTCCAAACTCTTATCCAATATTACCTACTCTGAAAATAACCAAGGCAGGTTGATTGAAGTGCTCAAAGAACTCGTAGCACCATCGCTCAACACGTCGATAATTAACTCTTCACGATGCAGGATTGTACCAAGTGGGTATTGAAAGATCAATCCGATTCTAGATCCACAAATAACAAAATGCATATTCTGCTGCAGTAGCCGGAAGCTGGTAATCAATGGCAACAGAATCCATTAACAAATGCACCAATATCAATTATCCTTCTCCTCATATAACACCATCCATCATTTTGGACGAAATTCAGGGAGGTATTTAGCTGTTTGCCATGCCACTGAAAACATTCAGTGGTGGTTTTATAATTATGCCACGTCACGAAATGATGGATCTAAATTCATCGTGTTAAACCGAAACTTATTTGGTAGGTACTTACAAGTGGTTATCGGATGTAAATAACGGTCCAGCTTTATGACCAACGCTTTATTGGTATTAACTTATTATTAATTACTATTAATAAATTTCAAAGCATGTTTTTGTATTTTAGAAGTATTTGATAAAACTTCGCTCTGGCTTATTAATCCGTTACAAACACTTTTATCTAAATTATATCTAAATAGCCGCCTCAGGTCCTATGTATCAGACACGAATGCCCACCGCGAAGTAGCCACCATAACCGACAAGCAGACGCC
Source organism: Agrypnia vestita (assembly GCA_016648135.1). Classification (NCBI taxonomy): domain Eukaryota; kingdom Metazoa; phylum Arthropoda; class Insecta; order Trichoptera; family Phryganeidae; genus Agrypnia; species Agrypnia vestita. Next base: position 27,217 of record JADDOH010010543.1, read on the forward strand.
GCACAGCGATCAATATCAGCCGCGAAGCGCCCACCACAGCAGACCACAGGGCCAAGCAGCAAGCAAATCGCAATGGAATCTGTACCGTTTGACCGATCGGACTCAAAATTTGGAAAATTATTCTTCAGGACTCGGCGGGAAACAGGCGATAATTCCCCCCTATTATTTTACCTCTCCCCCTTACATATTTTCGATGCAAATCTGTACCAGTTGACGGATTGGACTCAAAATTTGGAAACTTATTCTTAAGGACTCGGCGGGTAACATAAGCGATAATTCCCCCATATTATTTTACCTCTCCCCCTCCCCCTGACATATTCTCGATGCAAATCTGTACCGTTTGACCGATCGGACTCAAAATTTGCATAATTATGCTTTGGGACTTGGCGGGTAATATAGGTTACATTTTTCCCCTTTTCTCTTACCCATTCCCCTCCCGATGACATATTTTCGATGCGAATCTGAACCGTTTGACTGATCGGACTCAAAATTTGGAAGCTTATTGTTTAGGACTCAGCGGGTAACATAGGCTAGCTATATTTTCTCCCAACCCTTTTATCTTTTCTCCTCCCCCTGAATAACATAGGCAACATTCCCCCCTATTCTCATACCCCTTACCCCCCCCCCCCCTGACATATTTTCGATGCAAATCTGTACCGTTCGATCGATCGGACTCAAAATTTGGAAACTTATTCTTAAGGACTCGGCGGGTAACATAAGCGATAATTCCCCCATATTATTTTACCTCTCCCCCTCCCCCTGACATATTCTCGATGCAAATCTGTACCGTTTGACCGATCGGACTCAAAATTTGCATACTTATGCTTTGGGACTTGGCGGGTAATGTAGGTTACATTTTTCCCCTTTTCTCTTACCCATTCCCCTCCCGATGACATATTTTCGATGCGAATCTGAACCGTTTGACTGATCGGACTCAAAATTTGGAAGCTTATTCTTTAGGACTCAGCGGGTAACATAGGCTAGCTATATTTTCTCCCACCCCTTTTACCTTTTCTCCTCCCCCTGAATAACATAGCCAACATTCCCCCCTATTCTCATACCCCTTACCCCCCCCCTGACATATTTTCGATGCAAATCTGTACCGTTCGATCGATCGGACTCAAAATTTGGAAACTTATTCTTTAGGACTCGGCGAGTAACATAGGCAACATTTCCCCTCTCCTCCTTCACCAATTCTCCTCCTTCTGATATGCAAATCTATACAGTTCGATCGATCGTACTCAAAATTTGGAAACTTATTCTTTAGGACTCGGCAGGTAACGTATATATATTTCCTCCCTCCCCTTTTACCTTTTCTCCTCCCCCAATATATTTTAGATGCAAATCTATACCGTTCGAATCAAACTTTGGTTTTCTCCCACAAATTTATTTTCAACTTAATCCTTAACCCGTGCAACGCCGGGTACGAACAGCTAATGTGTATATATTTAGGTACAGAAATCAGTTATTATTAAAGGCATCAATTTATTTGGGTGAGAGTGTACAATTTCGTGTCTTCCCATATTTTTACTCGCTTTATATTAATTAACTCGTGGCGTCTGCTTGCTTGCTTGCCTGCTTGCCATCGTATATTCAAGACTTTATTGCATCTTATTAAAGAGTTTGGGTCAAAGGTGTTGAAACCTCTTTGCTTATATGTAGTGTGTGTTCTTGTAAATTGTTGTGTAAATTAAGTTTGCCTGTAACTGAGAAAAATCTCCGGACATTACAACACAAGTTATGTAATTATAGTTCGTCTGATTCAATTAACTTATATAGATATAATCTTACAGTAGATTTATCACATAACAACCTTTCAGACATCTCTCGGAATTCATTTTCGCCTTCCGTTTCTAGATTCGATTAATCTATTGAAAACAAGATTGGATCGGAATCCCGGTGAATTGAGAAAAATGTCTAATTAACTCGTGGCGTCTGCTTGTCTTCCTGTCTGACGAAAAAACTTTGGATCCATTTTAAACCCCTTTCCCGCGATCCAATCGAGCTGAAACTTTGCAAGCAGACTCGTGGCGACAATCAAGAAGATCTATCAAATTTTCGTTAAAAAAAAAAAAAATTTTTGGATTTTTCAAATTTTGAATGGTTTTTTCATACAACTTATTAAGAAAATATTTCAACGCGTCAGGTAGACACGAAACCTGAATATAGTATAATTTTAGATTTTTGGAAATTTTTTATTACTCCCTTTCGTAGCGTTGCCCGACCGAAGCCCAACGCGTAGGTTAAGCGAAAAAAAAATGTTTCAACTAGTAAATGAGAAAGGGAATATAATAAAAACTTGTTTTTTATGGGTTACTTTTTTACTCCCTTTCTTTTAACTCGTGGCGTCTGATTGCTTGCTTGTCTGACGAAAAAACTTTGGATCGATTTTTATCCCTTTTCCCCTGATCCAATCGAGCTGAAACTTTGGAAGCAGAGTCGTGGCGACGATCAAGAAGATCTATCAAATTTTCGGTAAATTTTTTTAAATAATTATAGTATAATTTTGGATTTTTAAAATTTTTAATGGTTTTTTCATGCAACTCAGTAAATTGTTTGAAAATACTCCGACGCATCTGGTAGACACGAATCCCGAAAATGAGAAAGGGAGTATTGTAAAAACTTGGTTTTTATGGGTTAGTTTTTTATTTGGCTTTAATTAATTTCGAATTTCTTTCATCTCAGTGAAAATTAAATATGTTGACTGATTAGACACATTATTCGAATCACATTTTATTTGTTAATTGAAAATTATTAACTTGGCAGCTCTGAATTTAATAAATTGAGTATTTCCAATCTTTTAAAAAAAATATTGATTTTAAATTTTGATTATCGGTCACCAGATAAGACAAATGTTTTCTTCTTCATCCACGCAGTACCCCTTTCATCTGGGAGCGGATACTCTAATCATTCTGCTACTTTGTTCTATCTCGGGCTGCAGACTGGAGGTATCTAATGGTTTTATGAAACAAGTGATCAATTTTTCCAAATCTGAAAGATCCAGTTCTATCTTATGATACGTACTTACTCAGGCCATCTCAGTTCAGACTTGTCCATCTCTTTCTTTATACTCGCCCAACAATCCGCGGTTGGCCTAACTTTGTATTTGTTAGAATCCTATTATTACAAAAGACTCGAGGCAAATACATCTACTCGAGCCATGTTGTATAAATTCTTTACTCTGTATCAAGTAGTGATGGGTCCGCTCTGTACTCACTACTACAATGTAGTACTACACTACATTGAAGCGCACACTTCGCACATTTTGATGTGTAGTGCACACTACAAACTACAAACACCAAAGTTATTGAAAGTATAAACTTCAAATAGTACACTTCATTTCAAAGCGAACACTACAAAGTACATACACTTCAAAGTTATCGAAAGTATGAGAAATACATTTTAAATAGTGTATTTTTTACGTGAAATTTTTGGAAAGTTGATGTAGATATATGAAGAAATCTCTGGAAACTGAAACAACCCCCCCCCCATGGTTTGAAAAATTTTGGGAGCTATGAAGAAATTTTTGGGAAGTTGATGTAGTTAAAGGGAGAAATCTTTGGAAACTGTTTGGAAATGGAATTGAAAATTTTTTGGAATCGAACGAAGAAATCTGGCTGGCGACCTTTTTTTTTTTTTTTACTTTGGAGAAAATATCGTCATTTATTAATTAAAATTTACATTTCATTACTTCACTTCATTATTATTACAATTACTTCATTACTACAATTACTTCATTTCATTACTTCACTTCATTAATACTACAATTACTTCATTACTTCACTTCATTTACTTCACTTCATTTCGTAGTACTACAATTGCTTCACTTCAAGTAGTTTTTACTACAATTGTAGTGTACACTTTGTAGTCTTCAAACTGGTGAACGTGTGTGTGTTGTAGTCTTCATTTTGAAATGAAGTTTTTCCCTTCGCTAATATCAAGTACTTGTCTGTTGTAGTTTCTGCCGATATTTTGCAATATTGTATACCAGGTATTTGAACGCATTCATTTGACGCTTGTGCTCTGTAATAGAAATGGTCCGAGGGATCTGGCATGGCTGGTGGGTATTGAAAACGTTGGTATTTAGTTACATTGGCTTCTTCAATATTATTGCGGTTACTTAAAAAAAATCGAAAGTGGAATGAGGCGTGATGCTTTGACCAATATTTGTCATCGATTTTATTACAAGAAATACAAAGTATAATGAACAGATTCAAAAATCAATTAGTGTATATTATAGACATCTCACAGAGACGAAACTGTATTAATTATGGGAAAGTAGGTATAGAAGTCATTTGGGTGTAACAGGACTTATGACCTGTCTTTTTATGGTTGGCTTAAGTGATCACTTTACGCAATTGTAACATTCGCCATTTCCACCCATGATAGAATATACCATGCTTATTCATTTTTTGGAAGTTGTATATATGTTCAAATTGCGTGAAAAGCTTTCATATATGAGTTGTAAGCGCCTTTTTCCATGCCGTATCCTAGTGTAATGCAAGTATTCGGATGAATTTCATTACACACAATAAAGTATATTGCTCCCAAAATTCCGTAAAAAATCAATGTAGATTTTCTCATTAGCGACATCTGTGGGATTTAGGGGAATGAAAATGGCTTTGTACAGGCCGCATGGAAAAGGCGCTTACAACTCATATATGAAAGCTTTTCACGCAATTTGAACATATATACAACTTCCAAAAAATGAATAAGCATGGTATATTCTATCATGGGTGGAAATGGCGAATGTTACAATTGCGTAAAGTGATCACTTAAGCCAACCATAAAAAGACAGGTCATAAGTCCTGTTACACCCAAATGACTTCTATACCTACTTTCCCATAATTAATACAGTTTCGTCTCTGTGAGATATCTATAATATACACTAATTGATTAATAATGTCTCTGTGACATAAATCCAGCACTGTTCTGAAAGATTTGAACAAACTCAAAATATTCTGAAAATTCAAAAATGTTTAGGCTAAAAATTTTCTGTACGGAAGTACTGTTAGCGTGACCGCACGATATTTAATATACCTACACAAATATGTCCTTTATATGCACCCTACGAGATGTAACTCCCAAGTTATCTGCGCAGCGAAGGGCGGCTCGAGGATCTCGTGATTCACTATACTTTAGGTAGGAAGGGTGAAGTAATTCAAAATGCATTCAATTGCGTATTTCTGTTGCGTCACTGTTCACCTATCTCCAGCTGGCTGTGAATAGATTGAACAACGCCACAACTTATTTTTAATAGTTATTATAGTTAAATCGATGCCAAGTTATTTGTTCCAAAACGTGGGTCTGAAATTTTATTTTAATTGAATTAATAATATCCTGGTCCTGAACTATAAACTAGCCAATTACTACGAAATTGTTATAACAGTTAAAAAATTGTACCCCAACGTATGTAGATGATTTAGCTTTAAAATTGAAAAAGATTCCTGAGTATGAAAAATGTTTTCAAATTCGATAAATATGTACAATAAATTACATTATATTTTAATAATAGTTTCAGAAATAAAATCAGTTGATGTAGAAACCAGAAATATCCGATAATTCTAGATTAATTATATATTTAGCATTCGCCTTTATTTTTTAGATTCCGATTTAACAGTTTAAATTTAGATTGCAATTTAATTTAATTGGGAAAGAATTTCCCAACAAATTTTGTGGGAATTTTTGTTTTGTAATGTCATAATTCACGTAGAAATCTTTTTAATTTTTGATGTATCCACATAGAAAAAAATAAAGTTATCACCGGGACAAGAATCCGGTAATTTCTTTTGCTGGTTCGCTAATTTATTTTTACCGTCCAAATATCAAAAGATGTTAATGTCGATATTGAATTTTGAAATGACATTAAAATGAAACAACGCCTGTCCATTGATACGGTCATACGTTGTTTCTAAAGTAGGTTACTGCTCGAGTAAAGCCAATCAGGCAAAATTTTATTTTGTTTAAATGCTGCGAAAACAGCAATGAACTATTGAAGAATCTCACTACGTATAAGGCCGGCGCCACACAGAGCGTATCTTTCGCCGCGTCTTTGACGTCGCGGAACGCGGATACATTTCTCTCCGTACAATTTGCGCTTATCGAACGCATTGAGCGGATCATCGGACGATCCGCTGGCGGAACGCTCGCTTCGGCGTCAGTTCGAAACTTACGTCAAAGTAAAATTGGCGACGTCGCGTCTCATATTTTAAAATGCAACGCGACACATTCGAGAGATCGTCCGCACTGCGTATGCAGTATGTGCGCGTACGCACGTGTGTTTATTGCAGACTGAATCCGCCGCGGAATATTTATGTGACTGCTAAATTCGGTTGCGGATTTGAAGCGACGTCAAAGACGCGGCGGAAGATACGCTCAGTGTGGCGCCGGCCTAAAAGGGTAGAAAAAGGGTTATAATTTAATATACAATTTTTACATAAATTAATAAAAAATAAAGACCAATAATTTAAATACATTTCGTAAAGTCACGCTCCGTTGAATGATTCTTCCTGTTCAGCCATCACCGATTCAAACAAGCACCCAACAAGTTTCAGTGACCTCCCTCCCTCGCTTATATCCCCTAACTATGTAGGTTTTGAAACTGAATTTATTATCGGCGATATATTACGCGGAAGGGAATAATGAATTCCGATTTGCACCCTCGGGATACAGTTTCGGCTGGGGTGGAAGTGACGCGTTTTCACCCACCGAGACAATACGGCATTAGCAGAATCGGCGCTTAGATTTTTCCACCCTCCATGAGGGACGTAAATACCACACTTATTATGTTTAAGTACAAGCTCTTTAAAATATTCTCAAGTGTTCTATATGTAATTTGATGTGTACTCCGAATTCTCAAATTTCGTCTTTTGTTAGTTATTTCTATTTCACAGCCGGATTGTCATAAGGACATGATTATATATATATTTTTATTTATCGTGCCTCATTCAACTCTAAGCAGACTCTGAAAGTCTGTAAAACAATCGAGTAAGACAATTATTACTTTCGTGATTGTGTGGTGAGCATTGTGCGTGTGTCATAAATAATGAAATAAATTTTATTACAAATGTGTATTTAAAATTGCATTTTAATGAAAATTGCCGCTTAATATTGTGCTTGGTTTAGGTATGCACTTGGTGTGTAATATTTTATAATTAAAATGTTCAGGTTGAAAAAAAATTAATTCACAAATATGTTATTTAGCTACCTATAACGTCAAATGACATTTATAGTAGGCATTGCGGCTTTTCGAATGTTGTGGTTTTACGAACACCCAAAAATGTAATTTTGTTAACATGAATTTCTAAAACGTGTCAAAACCTAAGTTAGTTGTTTGTGGATACTGAATAAAATATGCAGTCTCCGTGGTAATAATTATTACATTTTTGTTTGTCATGTTTTGGTAACACATTTTGGTTTCTAAGAAAATAAATCGAAACAATTCGTCGATTATTTAGAATATTTTTAGTATGTTCAAGTTTTTCAAGAACACAATATTGGATTTTATCCCCAGGGGAACATCATTAATCAAGATTTATTATAGTCACAGTTAGTCACAGTAGTTTATGTCACATAGAAACGAAGATTTTTGTATGGGAATGTGAGGTAATATATCACGGGTGAAATTGGTAAACGTTACAGGTCGTAAGCCCTATAAACACCCAAAAAGGAGTTCCATACCTACTTTCCCATATAAAAAATATCTTTGTGTCTATGAGACATCTATAATATATCTACACCCTCTAATTGATTAGATTTGTATTTATACATATCGTAAATGTTTTTAATACACACATATTTTTGTCAATAAAAACAAATAAATAAATTTGTGTGTCAAATTATTGTTAGTAACTTTTTGTGGAACCTATATTTTAAGCCCAGAAGACTTATCAGGCCTGCCAAGTGCGCCCCTGTCAGTTCTAAACAATGCCTTTGTTAGAACGATTTCGTTCGTATTCCCTGCATCTGCCATATTCAACGCAACATATTATTATTTTCTTATTATCCCTAACTGCGTAACTCTATAACTAATCGTTAAGGCCCGGGGACCATTACGCCTGGATGAACAGCCCGGCGCGCGCTGGGAGCTGTGTGAACTACCCTGTGAATATTTAATAAGCCTCTGGTTTGATGTGAGAAGAAACTGACTGCAGCCTTCCGACCTTACTCTCATACTAATTCTAAATATGTCGAGGTTACTTCGTGGTAACCGGGTTCTCTTGATTTGCATATTCTTCCTGTGGGATGGGCATAATAAATGGGCCGCCTGGTCGCTGGTGCATGTTTGTATCATCCAGTACGATGATTCGATCGAAATTGGACATTATTTACGCTCAAAAGAAGTATGTTCTAGAACACTGCAATGGCCCGTGTCCAGGAATGAGACACGATGAGATAAATTTCAGAGATTTAATTAAGACACATGTATCTCACAAACCTTGAAGAACTAGATAATAGATACCTACAAGAGCCTGTCAAGATGGAGCGTTCCAATTTAGATTGCCGCGTTTTACGCGAGAGATCACTCCCGCGTTTCAATTTGTATTGCATCCAGATACGCAAATAATTGTTTTATTTCAGTAGATGTCAAAAGTAATGACTCCACAATTTTTAAAAACTCTGTTTTATATAAAAACTTGTCGAAAAAACTTGAGATATTCCAGATCCAAAGCCAATATTGCCCATCTCCACCACGGACTCGCGCGTAGTTCTGGACGCAACAATGGCCCGAGTACCTCTACACGCGCGGCGCTCGAGTCGAGAGTCTCGCGCGTAGCGGGCGTTTTGCGCGCGAGTGAGCGACCGCGCGTCAGCATCTGGACGAGATGTATGAGCTCCAGTATCTCGATTACGCGCGAGTATTTACGTCCTATCTGGACAGGCTCTTAATCACTCCACTGACTGAAAGATCATCAACGGTTAAAGGACTGATATTTGATGTACAGCAAGCGTAAAACGAGGCTCGAGACGGCGCATCCTGAAACGTGATGTATATTGTACACAGGGATTATAAAACCAGAGAATTATCTCCAAGGAATCTCATGGGAGCAAAATTTGTATCTCAGATATTGTATTGTATTGTATCTCGAGTTGAAAATCTCATATAAATCTCATTCGTGGACATGGGGCATAACAATACTGTTGTCGTAAAACGACGGACGTAGTTTCGGAGCATTGTAAGAACATCTTGATGGAGTTCTAGAACATCGTATCTACATGCTTGACGTGATTCGAACAAAACATACATAATTGTGCAAACCGACAGTAATAATTATTTACTTACCTATTACAATAATACTAATAAAAATAATTATATATTGCCATTTTTGGAAAATGTTTACCTCGCCCTACGCTTATATATTAGGTCCTTACATATGAAATTGGCGTTATGCTGTACTGGCAAATTTGATCTCAAATATCTTCGCTTTGGTTAGGAATTCCAAATCCAAATTTATACAGCTATTTACTCATGTATTTGTGTTTTGAAAATTATAATTCATTTGTTTTTTCCTCAATTGTTTTTTCTTTGCGTCACTCAGTTTACAAAATGAAAAACTTGAAATATCGCGTTATTTACGAGTACGAGTTCCACCGTGGCACCAGCGCTGCAGAAACGGCTCGAAGGATTAATGATGTGTATGGCGACGGTGCCGCAAAAGAAAACACAGTGCGTTTTTGGTTCCAACGTTTTCGTTCTGGAAATTTCGACCTGCAGAACAAGCCCCGTGGACGGCCGGAGACCAAAGTTGATAATGAAGAATTGAAGGCTATTGTGGAAGCGGATCCATCGCAAACCACATCCGAGTTAGCTGCAGGCTGCGGTGTTAGTGATAAAATTGTTTTAATCCACTTGAAGCAAATTGGTAATGTGAAAAAGCTTGAAAGGTGGGTACCTCGCGAATTGAGTGAAGCAAATCAACAAACGCGCGTTGACTGCTGCGTTGCATTACTCAACCGGCACAATAATGAAGGGATTTTAAATCGAATCATTACCTGTGATGAAAAGTGAATCCTGTACGATAATCGTAAGCGCTCATCGCAATGGCTGAACCCTACCGAACCAGCCAAACCGTGTCCCAAGCGAAAATTGACTCCAAAAAAGTTACTTGTGAGCGTTTGGTGGACTAGTGCTGGTGTCGTTCACTACAGCTTTCTTAAATCTGGCCAGACGATTACGGCAGATGTCTATTGTCAGCAACTGCAAACCATGATGGAAAAGCTAGCTGCTAAACAACCGAGGCTGGTTAATCGCTCTAGGCCACTGCTGCTTCATGATAACGCTAGACCACACACTGCACAACAGACGGCTACCAAATTAGAGGAGCTTCAATTGGAATGTCTAAGACATCCACCGTACTCTCCGGACCTTGCCCCAACAGATTACCATTTTTTTCGAAATTTGGATAACTTCTTGCAAAGGAAAAAATTCAACTCCAATGGGGCAGTCCAAACCGCCTTCAGAGATTTTATTGATTCCCGTCCGAATGGTTTTTTTAGTAAAGGGATCGATGAACTACCTATGAGATGGCAAAAGTGCATAGATAGCAATGGTACATACTTTGATTAAATAAATATATTATTATAAAAAGAAATCGGCTTTATGTTCCTCCCGTACTAAACGCCAATTTCATATGTAAGGACCTAATATAATATTCAATCGTCCATTAATTAGCTTTAATTGTCAAATGAAATTAAAGACAAGATTTTATAAAAATATATGTTTTCTGTCATTGTTAACTGAAATCTCCGATACCCAGTTTCTTATTCTGAAGACAAAGACTGAGGCCCGAATACAGAGACAATACTTAATAAATTAAAGATTAATAAGGTACGCTTTAAAAGCGTAATTTGCAGTACAAAATAACACTTTTAAAGTGTACCTTGAATTATTTAAGTATTGACTTTGAATAAAAATTTTTGTGTATTAAACCATGATCAAGGCAATATAAAATACGATATTTATAAATAATTAATTGATATGGCCGGAATCGGTGCGATTAGGTAGAAATTAAAAAAGTTTTGCTAAGGTATTAGTTATTGTTTATTATTTCATTCCAAAACGTAATTAGAAAAACTAATAATTTATGAATCTCTCGATTCCGTCAGTTGAATGTGAGCCCGTGCTACGTACTCTCAGGAGTTGAGGTTGGTTGGTAAAAGACTACAAAGCAATATGACATTAGTCTAATGGAATAATAGCAAGATGATAGATTTACATATAAGATGTTTCCGGGATTTCGATCCTAAAACTGGTAAACAAACATGCGGGCGGCAGCGTGTATTGAAAAAGAGAAAGCTCGTGTATGTTTGGTCTGATAAGAGCGAGATACTCATCAAGTTTTTGGAACTTCAGTATTCGTCCTGAAAGCAGATCATGTTACTACTATTTTCTAATCACAAGTAATTAGCTTTACTTTGAAAAAGTAAGAATATTGATAAGATTTCCGTAAACGCATATCTATATAAAAAAATAATTTTCTTCCGATTGCTACCGATTAACATTTTTAAAATGTTGATTTTTTGTATGTTTTGCATTAGAGTCGTTGTACGATGACGGATGGCTCGCCACCATCGCACGCGGGTCGGATATTAGAAAGAAAGATTTTCCTTTCCAATCACCGCCGATAATGATTGATAATAAATGACACCCGAGATACACTGGGTCAAAGCTAACTATGACCACAGTATACTAAGAACAGTAATACGTCTTCATACAAACTGGCCGCTACCCATTAGGATGTGTGCGTGCGTGCTCGGCGCCGTGTACGCTCGAATGTGTGCGTGCGTGCTCGCGCCGTGACGCACACATTGACATAGAATATGGGGGCACAAGGCGGCGGCAGTAAGGGCCGTGCCTTCGGTGCCATTCGCGCTCGCAGCCGCCGCTTTAGAAAAAAATGCCTTTTTTTATGTTTGTGGTGCTTTACTAAAAAGGTGTGTTGATTATCAAAAAGACTGAGTTTTTAAAAGTCTACGTTGATGTTAATCAGCGTTCTTGCAATACGTGCAGAAACTTATGCGTCGGAATCTCAGACGCTACGAGTTAAAAGAAAGGGAGTAAAAATAAAGTGACAACCCTAGCGTCAACGCAAGAGTAGGCTAATAACTCCGACAGGCCCGAGATAAACTACTGTTCTGTGTATACTGTGCAATGACACAGTGGACAAATTGTACCTGCGTTTTCCTGGTGCCGATTCAATCAGCAATTCTCCTGGCTTCGTCGGATCCGGAACAGGTGGTCTGTCTCTTCAAGCGCCCTTGAGGTGAGTATTCGAAAACGGCGCTATATAAGTTATCCAAATATTATTATTATTATTTCCGGAAGGCTAAGTTGAACTGAACTTGAACACACTGTTGGCCAGCTATTGGCCAGCTGTTGGCCAGCTGTTGGCGCAACACACATCGGGTGCCAGCCCGACCAATCAGAATCATGGCGCGGCCCGCGCGCGGCGATTACGGAACAGTCGTTCGTAGAATATGATCGAATAATTATAAAATGCTAGTACTCTTGCTCAATACTGAGTTTGCATTTTTTTGAGTTCTGAGCATTATACGTAAAATGGGGAACGGTGTTTATTCTGTGCATTTAAGGTTGAACATTCAAGGCTTAAGCATATTTCGGCGTTTTTTTTTAATGTTGGATTTTACCATTAATTTATATCGGAATGCATACGCTACACTACATTTTTTAGTACAATAACTTAGATACTTTTCTATCCATTGCTTATTCCCCCTTTACCTTTAATTCTTTGACTTTCATAGTTTGTTCGTAACTTAAAACTTTCACTTTTTTGTTTTTTTTTTGTATAACTCAAGTTATGTTGCTATGTGTTAATTCGTAAGATGGTCACTATACTATTCAATAATCAGGTGTAATCTGATTTTATATGCACTGTTAGTTTTCCATTAATAAATAAAATAAATAAAAAATAAAATAAAACCATTGTTCGTATATACAAAAGTAATAAATTGAACATTATTTAAAATAATTAAAAAATACATATAAGAATTGATCGACAGGTCGCGGCCATAAAATTCGTTTTCGGTTTCGAGAAATCCCCCTTACTTACGGAATATTTCAATGTACGTAGAATATGTTTTCTTACAAGTGTAAAGCTGATATTATGATGATAAAACTGTACTAAAATAAGTAAGGAATGTTCAATATTAATAAAGTTATAAATTTTTTAATTTGCGAGAAATTTTTACGTTTTTTGATGGTATTAAAACCTTTTTTATTCATATAAAGAGATAATTTTATACAATATGTTGTATTTACTAAAGAGCTTTGAGAATTTTAACACTATTACTTTATTTCCTGTCACACTCGTCTTTACAGTACGATCAAATCACGCATTAACTCGAGTTACAAACTTGTAAAGTTAATGTCCAGCCTTAAAGAAGCTTTACATTCTACTCCACGTTGAAAGCATCAGTCATTAAATTGATGCAGGGGTGGCGATCAACACATCTAGCTACGTAGTGGTTGACTGCATTTTTCTAGAGAAATACACCGAACGAATCCGGTTTATTATTACCCTCAAATTATTGTAGTTTGACCAAAAAGTTCCCCGACTTAGCTGGCTGTGTTAAAGGTCACCCAGGGGACTGAGAATTGCTGGTAAATATGCAAATTCAATTTTCGATGATTTTTTAAATCAATAATAAGGGACGGGTTATTTCTAGTGATTTAAAAAAATGTCAAATAGAACAAAAACGAAACCAAAAATTGCATATTCTTTTTAATTAGCGATAAAAAAATTCTCCGTCGTATGAATAAAAATTGAAATTAATTTTAAAAAAATCGATGAATCACTTATGATGAAGGGTAAACACCAAGGATTTCAATCATCACTATTCATCAGGAGCGACCACTGTGTGCAAACATCTTTAGTAGAAAATAACTATAATATGACTAGCTGGTTGCCCCGGCTTCGCTCGGGACCATAATTCGGTAAGCAAAGAATTGTGTTAAAGTCTCTTTTTGCTGGTTTCGGCACCTGTGATTGATTGCCTTACTGGACTGTCTTTGCTTTGCCAAAATATCAACAGATATTTCAGCGCACCATCATAAAACTCTAGAGAGAACTTTCTAGAGCATTACGAAATCTTCTAGAACTCTCCCTTTCCAGAACCTTCTAGAGCATTACGAAATCTTCTAGAACTCTCCCTTTCCAGAACCTTCTAAAGTATTATAATTCTTTCTGGAACCTTTAGACCCACCGACGTACTCCCCCACTCAGTTAGGAACCTTATAGAACTTTCTGATAGCTAGTAGAACTTTCTCCTTCCAGAACTTTTTAGAGCATACTCGAACCCTCTACAACTTTCCGGAACCTTTAAAACTCGCTGACACATTCTGCAACTCAGTTTGGAACCTTATAGAACTTTCTCCATCCAGAACTTTCTAGAGCATTCTGGGACCTTCTCTTAATCTTCTGGAAATCAGCACTTATCCATCATAGATTGGTCATTCCTATGTGATATCAATATCGATCAATCTCTCGAAAAACTTTATTCAATTTTCCAAGATACAATAAACTCTCATGTTCCACATTTTACGCCCAAACCCAATGTATATCCAAAATGGTTTACGAGTGATTTGATAGAACTAATTAAACTAAAAAAATCCCTACATAAAAAATTCAAAGACAGTCATTCAGTCGAAGACTACATTCAATTTAGCAAAACTCGGGCAGAGTGTAAAAATATTTTTAAAATATGTTACAGATTACACATTAACTATATTGAAAACAGTGCCTTAAAATCCAAAAATCTTTGGAAGTATATAAAGAAACTTAACCAAAACAGTAACGAATTTCCATCTGAAATGTACCTGGACAATCAAGTAGCCACCAATACAGAAAATACTGTTAACCTTTTCGCAAACTTTTTCCAAAATGTTTACGACCTAGACAAACCTGTTAATAACATACCTTATTACAATTTCAATATCAACATGTATCTATATAATTGTCTCATTACATTTGAATCCTGTAAGAAAAAGTTAGTATCATTGGATACTAATAAATCTGCAGGACCGGATAACATTCCACCGATATATCTAAAACAATGTGCCCCTGTACTTGCTCGACCCCTTGCTCAATTTTTCAACTATCTGCTTTCTTCTGGACAGTTTCCTCTACGTTGGAAAACAAGTTTTATCACTCCTATCTTCAAGAAGGGAAGCGAATCTGATGTCAAAAACTATCGCCCAATTTCTATACAATCAGTACTCCCTAAAATCTTCGAATCCTTGGTACTGGACCAAATATATCCAGAACTTCTCAAAGTGATAGACAAAAGGCAACATGGTTTCGTTAAAGGTAGAACAACTTCCACAAACTTACTTATCTATCAGGAGTACATATTTGAAAGTTTCACAAACAAACGTCAAGTTGACAGCATTTACACGGATTTTTCAAAAGCTTTTGACAAGGTTTCTCATACAATCCTTCTTAAGAAACTTCACTCCTTAGGCGTAACTGACCCACTACATAAATGGTTTGCAAGCTATTTGACTAACAGGAAACTACACGTAAAAATAAAATCCTGTACATCCCGAGCTATCCTAGCCACTAGTGGTCTACCACAAGGTAGCCATCTTGGACCCGCATTATTTCTTGTATTTATCAACGATATTGTCGAATGTTTCGATAATGTTGAAATTTTACTTTTTGCGGATGATATTAAAATTTTCAAGGAAATATCAGATGTGAGTGACTGCCTTACACTCCAATCTAACTTATACAAATTAAACGATTGGTGCATCTCTAACAACCTATTTTTAAATGTTGATAAGTGTAAATCACTATCCTTCTGCAGAAATAAATCTCCCATTTCCTTTTCGTATTCAATAAATAATACAAACCTAGAAAAAATAACAGAAATCCGTGATCTTGGTGTCATTTTTGATCATAAACTAGAATTCAAAAGTCACATCAACATTATTACGAATAAAAGTATGAAAACCTTAGGTTTCATACTTAGATCAATACAGGACTTTGAATCAATTAATGTAATAAATCTCTTATATGTATCCTTGGTCCGTAGTCAGTTGGAATACAATTCCATCATTTGGTCTCCTTTTTACAGGGTTCATATAAAAAATATAGAAAGGGTACAACGTAAATTCCTAAAATTTATAAATTTTAAGCTTCATATTCCGATCGACCAAATAAACTACAAATATTTGCAAACTAATCTTAATCTCCTAACCTTGGAAGATCAAAGAAAATTAACAGATTTAATATTCCTTTTTAAAATATTACACTCAAATTTCGACTGTTGCAAACTCCTGAATAGTATTAATTTTAAAGTACCTAACCGTAGGACCCGCCAAAACATGCTGTTTTATTGTGACAATTCGGACACAAACTATCGTTCAAATTCTAGCATACCTCGGATGCACAAACTGGGCAATGAACTACCTACATATGTCGACATTTTAAATCTATCTCTCTCAAAATTTAAAAAATCATTATATGATCATTTCTTTTCAAAATATTAAATTTTTATATAATGTCTTAAATTTTTTATATATAGCTGGCTATTCAAATTTAATATTGCTATATTATCGGTGAGTAAAAATTTCTGAGATCACTACTTTACACTTTTTTGCATATATACTTTTTTTACATATATGTCTAACCTCATTATGTTTAAACTATGTATATATACTTTTTTACATTTATACCCTTTATTTTTCTTTTACATTTAATCGTTTGTTGTATTTTAATTATGTATAAACCTGTTGTAAAAGGCTATTAAGCCGTGTAATTAATAAATAAATAAATAAATAAATAAATAATAATTTCGTTCAAATTCACAGCTAAAAAATCTTAATTATACAACTGGAGAAACGCGACAACTACATGACATAGCCATCACCAGCTCTCCTTGGCCGTAAAAAATATACTATGTAAATAAAAATAAACATAAAAGAGGCGTGGCTGTGCGTTAAGTTGCCGCGCTACGGTCCGCGCATTCGAGGTTCGAATTTTTTTTCCGCAATTTTTTTTGCCGTAAACTCCAGGAAGTTACGAACTTACGGCATAGATAGACAACGAAATTTTTATATTAAGATAAAATTAAGAGCAGGGCTTATCTAAGACGTGAACCATTCATTTTAGAATGTTTTTATTTGCCGACAAACTCTACAAAATAATAAATTATATTACAAATATATTTTACAAATAAGCGTTAATGATATATAAATTTATTTTTATTTTAGATTTTAAGTATTACTTCTACCGCGCGTACATGAGTACACAAACGATTTTTTTTTCGTATAGAGAAACTGAAAAATATTTAAACATGTATTTTTAACCGATAATTGCAAATTTCAAAGTTGTATATCTAATGGAGGAAATAACTTTTCGAGCTGATAATAATCTCGTCTACTGTGTTTTGCTGTTTTTGTTGCTTCAGACAAAATGTATATTTCAAAAATAGCTATTAACTATAATTTTCAATTTAAAAAATCGTTCCACGTACGCGTTCTACTGTGAACAATGTTATTTAAGTGCAATAAATTTATATGTTCAAACTATCCTAAGTGATACATTACAGTATGTTTCTAAGTTCTAATAATCTTTCCCAAAGTTAGGTACACTAATTTAACAAAACTTAACCAACTTAACGAAAGTATTAATGTTTGTGGTGTAATATAGCTAGTCCACAATACTTCATTAATAGATTCCTGTCTAAATTATAATGAGTCGTAAATGTTTTGATATCAATTTCCTAATATCAGAGAGATCAGAGAGAAATTTACGGAGATACGGAGACTAAAATAACTATTTATATATATATATATTAGGTCCTTACATATGAAATTGGCGTTTAGTATGGGAGGAACATAAAGCCGATTTTTTTTTATTATAATATATTTATTTAATCAAAGTATGTACCATTGCTATCTATGCACTTTTGCCATCTCATAGGTAGTTCATCGATCCCTTTACTAAAAAAACCATTCGGACGGGAATCAATAAAATCTTTGAAGGCAGTTTGGACTGCCCCATCGGAGTTGAATTTTTTCCTTTGCAAGAAGTTATCCAAATTTCGAAAAAAATGGTAATCTGTTGGGGCAAGGTCCGGAGAGTACGGTGGATGTCTTAGACATTCCAATTGAAGCTCCTCTAATTTGGTAGCCGTCTGTTGTGCAGTGTGTGGTCTAGCGTTATCATGAAGCAGCAGTGGCCTAGAGCGATTAACCAGCCTCGGTTGTTTAGCAGCTAGCTTTTCCATCATGGTTTGCAGTTGCTGACAATAGACATCTGCCGTAATCGTCTGGCCAGATTTAAGAAAGCTGTAGTGAACGACACCAGCACTAGTCCACCAAACGCTCACAAGTAACTTTTTTGGAGTCAATTTTCGCTTGGGGCATGGTTTGGCTGGTTCGGCAGGGTTCAGCCATTGCGATGAGCGCTTCCGATTATCGTACAGGATCCACTTTTCATCACAGGTAATGATTCGATTTAAAATCCCTTCATTCTTGTGC
Organism: Agrypnia vestita; assembly: GCA_016648135.1. Classification (NCBI taxonomy): domain Eukaryota; kingdom Metazoa; phylum Arthropoda; class Insecta; order Trichoptera; family Phryganeidae; genus Agrypnia; species Agrypnia vestita. The sequence continues at coordinate 45,722 of JADDOH010010543.1, forward strand.
CGGTTGAGTAATGCAACGCAGCAGTCAACGCGCGTTTGTTGATTTGCTTCACTCAATTCGTGAGGTACCCACCTTTCCAGCTTTTTCACCTTACCAATTTGCTTCAAGTGGATTAAAACAGTTTTATCACTAACACCGCAGCCTGCAGCTAACTCGGATGTGGTTTGCGATGGATCCGCTTCCACAATAGCCTTCAATTCTTAATTATCAACTTTGGTCTCCGGCCGTCCACGGGGCTTGTTCTACAGGTCGAAATTTCCAGAACGAAAACGTTGAAACCAAAAACGCACTGTGTTTTCTTTTGCGGCACCGTCGCCATACACATCATTAATCCTTCGAGCCGTTTCTGCAGCATTGGTGACACGGTGGAACTCGTACTCGTAAATAACGCGATATTTCAAGTTTTTCATTTTGTAAACTGAGTGACGCAAAGAAAAAAACAATTGAGGAAAAAACAAATGAATTATAATTTTTAAAACACAAATACATAAGTAAATAGCTGTATAAATTTGGATTTGGAATTCCTAACCAAAGAGAAGATATTTGAGATCAAATTTGCCAGTACGGCAAAACGCCAATTTCATATGTAAG